>VZTG01010151.1:175328-306265 GCA_013397845.1 Melanocharis versteri
ATGAGTAAAAATATGTACATATATTCAAAAAATTTTTTTTTTTTTTTTTTTTGCCTAGAAAAACATATTTTAACTGTTACTGGTATAAAATCTAGGCCTGGTATGATAAATATACTGCAGCTAACAAGCATAATTTGTGACTCAAGCATATTTTTTTTCCCCTAGAATCAAAACACAGACTTTTGTTATTGTATTTTTAACTTTTAAAGGATGACTAGTAATTTCTCTCAGTTTTGATCCTTAAGCAGTTACAGGAATCCAAGAGTAATATTTGGTTTAAGAGCTTTAAGGATTCTTAATTATTTTTGAATATATTATCTGTAATATTTATTATATCACTTGATTGGGGCAGTTGCAGAACAGTAAATAGCAAAAGAAAGGCCATCAAGGATGTAAATGAAAGTAGTCTAAAGAAATCTGAAAATGTGTAGTTATTTTCACATCCCACAGCATCTTACACTTGACCTGTATTTCACAGTTTCTTAGTCCAGTCATCCATTATGCACTATATAAGTTTCAAATGAATCCAGAACATTTGATTTTAGGCATTGCTTATATGAAATTGTAATTAAAAATGGGTTATGATAGCACTGCAAGTCAAGTGAAGAGTGTCTGTCTAGACAGCGAGTTCAGAGTGCAAAATGATGCAAATAGGTTTGAGGAGTTTCCCGAGTAAAATTAATTCAAAGGGCTTGAAATTGTGACAGAATAACTGTAATATGGATCTTGCATCCTACATGGCTTCTGTAAAGTAATTAATACTTCTAATTACTTTAATTACAACTCCTCAGTGTTTACAGAGGAATTTGTGGTTGCTTTCATGAATCATTCCCATGCTATAAATATCTTCATATGTATGCACATAGAGAATTAATGTAATACCGCATGCTGTGTTTTAAATCCTGAGATGCTGCTGTGACATTGTAGCAAAGCCAAGAGGTGGGCAGAAGCTCTGGGTCTGACTTTTGAGACCCATACCTGGAGGATATTTGAATTTCAGATTTCATTTACCTCCTTATTTAAAAGGAAAATCAGATGAGCTTGACATTGGATCAGCTTTATAACCCCTGCAGACTGAACACACCTGGCTATGTCAGGGTCTGAAGGCTTCTGTGGGGGAGAATGGGAGTGGCCTTCTGCCAGGAGAAAAAAAAAAAGGGCTTTAAAATTAGGCTTTAGCTCTACAGGAACCCCAACTTCAGAGGCTGCTCAAGAAAAGCAGAAGGCTGAATCGATCCCTTTCTGAATCAGGCATATTTTTTTTTCTTTTTTTCTAATCCTCTGCCAACAGCCTCCAGCCTCCCTTAGGAAAACTAGAATACCATAACACCCTCAACTAGACAGATTTAGAGGAGGTGAGCATCCCTGTGGGACTGGGCATGAATCCAGCCCCGTGTTTCAGGGGCTGCCCTGTGAGCTGCTGCCACAGGCCAGCCTAGACCCTTTCCCTGTATCTGTGTTTCCACACGCAGCCAAGTGAAAAGTTCATGACATTGCTCTTCTATCTACAAGAGTGTTGGATTGCTCCTTATTCTTCAGTCTAAAGGTAATAAGAAGGAAAAGCAGAAGTATTTATTCTGCCAATCCACAGGTACAGTGAATAACGTTGAAATACTTTGTCCATTTGGCTTGAAACTTCGATCTGATTTTGATAAATATCTTCTCTGGCAATATTTGTACTGTCACATGAATGACATGACATGTTTCATTCAGGGAACAGCACTCATCTGGTCCAGTTTCTGTCTTTGCTTTGGTTTTGGACAGACTCAGATCATTCTTTCTAAATATTTCACAGCCCCTTGTAGTACTGTTGTGTTTGATGAGCATTTTAAAGGTGCTGACACTGAGACCTCACCTTCACCTGTGCCTTTTATATCTCATATCAGAGTAAAGAATTCAGGGAGCTTTGCTGTCTTGTAAATTATGAACTTGATCAAGGTATTATGCCACTGAGGAGGGAAAGATCAGCCAAAGCCAAAGGGTCTCTGAAAGATTTCAGGGGTTTTTTTAGAGAAAAAGAAAGAGGCAGGTAGAATTTCATACCACCATACAAGAACGTAAGGGCCAGTACATCCCCTTGTGACAGGAACATGCCAGAATTGTGCCTAAAATACAGCCTGATGTGTGTGGGGGAAGACACCTGGAAGGACGATAGTGAATAGCTGAGGGTGGAGGAAAAAGCATAGAATTCAGACCTTTCCTGTTCCAGCTTTTTAAGGTGATTCTCCTCTTTTCAACAAGTGCTGGAAAGCAAAGAGAAGAAATGAAAAACTACACAATAATTTTGGTGTCACAAATTTTAATGTCCTCCACTTTGTATTAGAAAAAATGTCCCCCAATATAAATGCTGATATATTCTGATTGCCAGAAAATAAAAGCATTAAAATTACCAACGTGGGAATGAAAAGGCAAACTTACCCTGTCTTTCATCCCATGGGAATGTGGGGGTGGCTGCGGTGTCCCAGATGACAGTCCTTCCAAAGCCACGGTCCTGTCTCTGATGAGGTGTGCCAGAACTATTTCACATTTTTGCAGAAAATATTTTAGAAACTGGGCTTTGGGCTCATACATTAAAAACCAGTGTGCTCTCTAGAAGAGAAGCTGAGCCCAGCAACAGCCTGTAAATCAGTGGTCTTCCTCTGTTTCTTTCTAGGCAGTCTTGCCACCACAGTTTCATCTCTTTTAATTGAGCTTCTACTTTGTTTCTAGCAAGTACAAAACAGGTTTTCAAAGGCCATCAGGATCACAGTCCTTAGGCCTATTACTGTCACCAGAGGAAAGTGTAGGTCGAATGTTATTATGCTGACCTACATTCTTCTCTGGCTTCACAGAGCAAAGTACTCTTCTGTTCAAGGGTTGCCTGTGCAGTGCTGGTGGCACTGCTGTAGTGGCTTTATCTGTGTGTGCTCGACATCTCATATGTACTTCTAGGCTACTGTGGAAGAAATGACAAGGGAATTCCCAGGTTGGTTCGAGTTTGATTCAGGAGAGAAATTACTGTGTCCATGAAGGACTCCTAGAAAGCCTAAAAGCATCAGGAACTGAGTAATAGAAAACATGTGGAGGAAGAAGCATAGTTCCTTCCTTGGTCAGAGAAGGCTCATTATTTCCTCAGCTCATCTTTGCTCAGCAAGAGGCATCTGACCTGATTGTTGTGTAGAGCTGCGTCTCTTCAAAGCTGAGGGAGCTTACACTCAGCTACACATGGAATTCAATTTAGCATATTTTCTGGGGTGTAGATGTTGCACCGCTGTTCACCCAGATGAAGTCAGAGCTGTGCAGCTGTTGCCTCACAGACCTTGCACCAATAACAAGTAACAGTCTGCAGTAAAGTTAGAAATTGCCAAAATACCTCAGATGGGCTGCTTTGCCTTTGGCAATTGCTGATCTGCTGATATCACAAGTTCGCTAGGTATTATTTAAATTTCAGTATTGTGGTGTTTGTATGTGGGTTTTTTTGTTTGTTTGTTAAAAAAGTGGAGAAAGATAGAATAACAGGCAAATCTTTAATAAAAACCAAGGCAATTCATCTGAGTGATCCAAAATTAACTTTGAGTGAATCACATCAGGTATTTAAAATGCACGTTTAAATTTTAGAACAGAATATTTTCTGTGATTTCTGTAATTTCACATGAAATCTAGAATTGTATTCTAGGATGGAATGAAAACTAGTATTAAAACAATATGATTTTAAAAAATCAATTCCTGCAGGGCTTTAAATACAACCATTTACTCGAAGCAAGAAGATTTATATTCTACCTCATACGTCAAACTTAGTGATATAGAAGCAAAACACTACATGATCAGTGATCTTGGATTAGCACCACCAGAAGCCATGTGGAAATTACTGTTATTACTCAAACTGTGTCTTGGCAGGCAAGGTCTTTTCCACAAGACCAGCAGTGTTGTCATGTAAAAGAACAAAAGTAGCTTTGGAAGAGAAAAATGGTGCATGCACTGTAATTTTTTCCCGGTTCTGACCAAAAGTTTGGTTCATTAACATGAGTGAGTTGTACTTCCTCCCTTTTCAGAGCCTCTTGAATGATTCAGCCTGAGTGCAGAGGAGAGTATCAGGGCCATTTAGGAATTTGAACCAACTGTTTTGAAGGGAGAAGATTTCTAACAAGCAGTGCTTACTTTAGCTTCTGAACAGGGATCTGACCTGACACCAGAACATTTGGAGTGAATTCCTTCATGTTGGGATTTCCCACATGAGATGCACGGCCTGGTAAAGTGTTGAGTTTCCAATGCACAGAGTATTGCTCTCTTAACATTGGCCATTCTGTGGTGGGGAACTCCCGCACTATTACAGATGCATTTCTCTGGCACCTTTCAATCCTTGTTATTTCCAGCTTAGGGTGTATTTACTTGGTCACTGCTTTCATTACCAAGTTGCAGAGCATTTTAGGAACTAAATCTCACACTTGTACTCATATGGCTGGTGTGGTGTATTGTGTGGTGCTGCCAACTCAGTGCAGAAATAAACAGCTGAAAGCCAGTTGCCATCTTGGGGAGAAGAGAATATCTCCACAGATCATTGGAGAGACACTATTTAAGAATGATTGCAAAGACAACCTGCTCAAAGTATCTCATTCACTCTTTATACCTGCCTTCCAATATGTAAGATTTCCCACAAATAAATGTCTGGAATGAAATCCAGAATCCATGAACCATGGAAAGTAAATATCCTCAAGGTAAAATAATATCTGTGAAGATGGATGAACCATTACAAGCAAAGGGTGTGAAAAAAAATCGAAAGCCACTGGATTAAAAAAAAACAACTTAGAACTAGGCATGTGTTTGATTTTGTAGTTATTGTGAGGACAACTTATTTCTCAAAGCTTGGAAACGAAGTTTGTGAAGTGGAATGGCAACCTCAGTCCCTACTGAGGACTAGATTTGAGCTCACAGGTGTGGGGTAAAGCTGCCAGCTTCAAATCCTATCAGCAGGTTTGACCACATGCCTTACAGGCAGCAAAAGCTATTTGGGAAGGAAAAATCCTGTTTTATCCATATGCAAAGATATTAATAATTACCATTAATTTCTGGAACATCCCATTTAGAGCTCTGGATGTTCCAGAAATTAATGGTAATTATTAGTATTATTAGCAAAGATAATATATTTTCAAGTATTTTATGCAAACAGGATATTGGTTTGGGTCACATCAAATAGTATCTCACCATTAACGGGTGCTGTTTATATATGCACATATTTGCTTAAATGCACTTAGGAGACACAGAAAGTGGAAGAGTCAGGCAGGTTTTTTCAAACAACAGGAGAGCTTTACAGCTCTCAGTTTTACTCCATTTGGTGCTGTGTTCACAGAACCTATACATTAGTTTTCACATTACAGACAATTTCTTTTGATTTAGTGATGCAGGCCGAGATTGTTAATTTATTAAAAGGTGTTGAGGCTCATGCTTGTCTCCACCATCGATTCACTGAAGCAAAGTCAGTTGTTTATCATTGAGAAAACTGGTGATGCAGAAATGAGAATGGCAGGCAGTACATCAGTTGAGTGCCTGATAAAATCATCACAGCAAAACCATTTTGGCAGCCTACAGCTCTTTTATAAACAATGACTTCAGTAAAGAAATGGAGCTTACTTTTAGGTAGGTGATTACTCGTGATGCAGCACTTGAGTCCAGAAGTAAGTCTTGGGAGCAAGGGGGAGCAGGAGGCTTCAACAGCAGCACAGCCCAGCACTTTAGGAATAAAGCCACCTGCAGGACTGTGATATATGGAACACCTTAGAGACAGGCTGGTTTGGTTTTTCAAGTTCTTATACACACCCCTTTTGATGACAGCGATAATATATAGCATAGCATAGCCCAGAGACAGGGAGAGAAACATTCTCAAGTACAGAAAGCTTATCTTTATCCTGTATTGGTTTTTTCCTCTTTCTCTAAAAGTGTTGGTTTATGCAAGCGTGGCTTATGGACCACCTTAGCAAACCTGCTGTTTAAGCACTTAACCAAGGAGAGTCTCACTCCTTCTTTCGTGACCCTAGCATGTGAGAAGGGCTATCAAATTTTGTTCAGAGCTCTCAAAGCCCAGGAAGTGGTGTTCTCACTGTTTGCATCTGGCAAAGACCAGGATGCAGAAAAGTAACTGGATTAAAGTCACACAGCAAACCACTGTGGGTGTTAGAAAATGAACAGCGCTCACCTGAGGTCAGGTGACATCTCTGTCTGCCTGAGCACTGTGCCTCTTAGACCCACAAAACCTGTGGGGTTCTAGCCCAGATGCAACTGCTTTTAGGTCTGAAATGATCATTAAGAGATTTGAAAAGGATTCACAGATAGGATGCTTGGCATGATTAGGAGCAACAGATCAGAGACACCAGAGGTAGTGAGAATGAACTGGTGAATGAAAACCATACATCTAACTTAATATGATACTTTCAAAAAAATATAAAATAGGAACAGTTTTGATCGAAATATTTTTGTGCCCCAGAGCTCTATCTTAATTGGTAGTGTCTTGAGGATGCCTGCATAAACAGCAAGAGCACAAAATTTAGGCACGTATCACTTCAAGTGGAGGCATTTCTTTGCTCCATGATGTGCTGATGGGATGCCTCATGAGCTTCACCGTGCTGCTGTCACGTGCATCTCACGCTAGTGGTGTGACACGGCTGTAGAGAGAAGCAGCTCTGATGCAAGGTGATGTTGCATGGTGTGAATGCAAGGAGAGGTGACTCAGAGGGAGTGCCACATTTTACCTCCCCAGCACAACAGGGGCCATGCCAAGAAACGCTGCTAATGGAGCTGGTCGAGGGCCACCCTGGTGCAGTGTCCCAGCCAGCCATTTCAGAACAGCACATTGTCCCAGGAGAATTACCTCTTGTTACACAAGATGATGGCTGGCAAACGTGACTAAAGCCTACAGGCTCCCTTTGGGCAAAGCTTTAGCCCTAGAGGACCCTCCTCCCTTCTCCCACTGCACTCTTCTTGCTCTCCTTCAACTGACTTATCTCTCTACTCCATGCTTCTTTTTAAATTTCCTTCTCTGCTTACCTTTCTTCTATCTTTCTCTCTTCACATTTCTTTCGAAATGGTAGAATGATGGAATTTGCTTCTACCAGTAGGGAAAAGGCATATATACTGTGGCAGTTCCGTTGCAGAAAGATCTTTCCAGAAACTCAGTTTGCAGTGTGTGAGACCAAACGTGTAAGGTTGTGCAACAGCTTATCACCTTGTCCAAAGCAACCGTCTGATTTCCTGCAATGTGGCTTTTGCATTGATAAAGCAGCATATAAACTGTGGGATAATCCAGACAGGAAATTGTCTATAACCTTGTAAACATCAATAACTGTATAAGCAAGGAGTTTCTGCACTGTACAGAAGGGATCTCAAAGGCTGTATGAACAAAATGTATAGGTATAGGTATAACCCTGAGAAATGAGCCATAAAAAAAAGGATTTCGTCTCCTTTCTCTGCCACTCCATGAAGATATTTAAATAAAATCCTCATTTCTCAAGGATGTGGTAAAAGATTTATCTTTTGATACAGTCTTACAGACATGCTTCTGCACTTGCGAATTCTCAAGTCAGCCCCAGTCCATGCTGTGTACTTGGTTTTGCACAGAACTACCTGAGCCTTAGTGCTCAGCTTATGAACAAAGGCCTGCAGGTTTAAAAAAATTTGACTAAACTCTTGAGATTAGTAGGAAGAAGTTATCATTGGATTATTCCATGACACAATCTTTCACAGTTTTTAATAAAATTGTTAATCACAGAGCTTTTCAGACCATTCAGAGAAGTACTGCTGGGGTGTGGAAATGGATGCTGAAGAATTCCACAGTGAGATGCCTCTGATTCAGATACATCTCTGATTTTGATTTGCAAAAGTGAACTTTGTTCATAGTCTATTAAACTAGCTTCATCTGATATTTCCTAGTTTATAACCTGTTATTATTTTTTATCGCTCACCATCATAAGAGCGACCCGAGACTTTGACTTACATGATGTGGAAAGTGTGGGGATGATAACACCATAAATACTAATCGAGTGTCCTTTCTTTCAGTTACAGAAGCAGAGAAACCTGATTAACCCTGTTGTCTCCATCCAGAACTCACCAACACCAAACAATTCAAGGTCAGTCATAGCAGAGGATGTCATGAACACACTGCATCACATCTTCACCCCTACACATGTAAATCCTTTAAATAAGAATCATGCCACACTCAGCATTTATCCAGGCTTTTGCTGTCTTTTGTAGCAGCTACACCCACAAGTTTTCTACCCCCTGAAAAGGTACAGATTTACCATGGGTTTTTTTTGGTGTAATCCCACACAGAAACAGTGCTACTGACTAGAGGCAGGAGAGTCCATAAGTGAGAAAAAGCCAGGAACATGTATAAACAAGGCTGCACCATAGAACAAGTTCCCAGGTCTCCTCTGAGATACCATTCCCTTGCATCCTAAAGATTGTCTACACCAGACAGGGTGGGGCTGGAGAATGATGGAACCACTGGCATTCTCCTTCGCTTTACGTGGAATGATCACTGTATGTTAAAGATTCACACGCTGCACATTTTCTGCTCTAAGAAATTTTTGTGAGAAGACACTGTTGAATGCTTTTAGTATTAGAATTAAAACTGGTGACAGAAAGAAACACTGGGAAAAAACTAAAGCCTGACTAGAGCCTTGGCGGTGGAGAATAGGCAGCACTTGAGCTTTTTGAGTTTGTCTGGCAACAGCTGCTTACATTTGTAGCTGGAGATGGATTGGAAAGGAAACTTTGGTTCTCCAGCCAGCCCAACAGCATGGTTTTGACTTTTCTACAGAAAAAGATGCTTTGCTGGATTCACTTTGATGCCAAAAAGACTTTGTGCACTTTTTAACTCAATAAATTTGATTTACTACAGTATGGGAGAACTTGTTTTCTCTCTTGCCTTCTACTTGACAGAAAGGAAGCAAAGCCATAGACTTCCCACAGGCACTGGTCTCTTAACCCAAAAATCCAGTTCACTGGGATGTGAAATGGTTCTGCTTTTAGATCCCACTCTTCTTCTAACAATATTAGCCACCTCCCATTTTTACATGCTGTGAGTGGGCAGCTGCTGCAACAAACAAAAGTATGTAGATATATCCCTGCTAAGGAGTATCAGGTGGAGTGACAGCCATTTTTCTCATATCACCAGAAATGAGGGTCAAAATGCTTTGCACAACCTTCTGTTATTTTTTTTTAAGGGGAAGAAAAATCAAGGGTGTGTCTTTGACCTTTGAAACATGATGGGAATTCCCCTATAGACTAAGGTCAGAAGAGTTAGGAAACAATAGGGTTGATCAATCTGAGACAGCTCAAGGGTTAGAAAACAGTAGGAGAGATCAACTTAGTGCTGTAAAAATTATCACCATTTAAAAATACCTTTCATCTCATAATTTACAGGGCCCATAAAAAAGGCAAAATGAAAGTGCCTATTTCTCTCAGAAGTCTACGTATTCATGAAGAGGTCTATCCTCACAGGTGATCATAGAATTCTTTAGGCTGGAAAACACCTCTAATATCAGCAAGTCCTACAGTTAACCCAGCACTGCCATGTCCAGCATTAAACTATGTCCCTAAACACCACATCTACAGCTCTTGCGGATACCTCCAGGGATGGTGATGCAACCACATACCTGGGCAGCCTGTTCCAAGCCTTGACAGCCAGTGAAGAAAATCTCAGTGAAGAATTTTTTCCTAATATACAATTTAAACTTCCCTTGGTGCGACTTGAGGTAGTTTCCTCTCGTCCTGTCACTTGTTTCTTATGAGAAGAGACTGACGCCCACCTCACTGCAACCTCTACATGAAAGTAAGGGTCTCGCGTAAAAGCAAGTAAAGCAAGGATCAAAAGGTAAAGAATCTCATATTTATTCTGACCTGGGGACCATCATCTGTATGCATTTGGTGCTACTCACCATTTGATGCTCCCTGAAAATATTTTCACTTTTCTGTTTAAGAAGTGTGGGACAATATGAAAGGCTGATTTAGAGATGTGTACACCAATACGTTTCTTGGTTTAACAAATCTGTCTGTGTCTTAGAAAAATACATTTAATCATTCTTAAGTTGACGCCAAATTTTTTGTTCCTACAAAATATTTTTGTTCCCCTAGAAGGGCATAATGCATGAAAATGGGGCTTTAGGTAAGTCTGAACAAAGCTACACCTTTCTTTATACCTTGCAGCTTCTGCAGCTTTGTAAGCTTGAGTCCCACTTGTTGTAAAGTCCATGCTCCCATCCCTGGAAGTGTTCAAGACTAGGTGGGATGGGGCCCTGAGCCACCTGGTCTGAGGAGCAGTTTGCCCTCTGGCAGGTTTGGCCGAAGCCCTCTGTGCTAGGCAAGTTTTGGGGACATTGTTGGGTTTGCATGCCTCCAGCATGGTCCATGAGAAAGGGTGGCTCTGGGTCCTAGTGAAGACTGGCAGCATGCTTGGAAATATTTTGGTACTGGGAAATAGAACCAGCAGAAATTGTGGTGCTTAAAACTGATCCCAGTTTTATCCCCTCCCCTCTTCAAATCTGGGATCCCTGCTAACTCCTGAGCAAAGGTCCTTTTCTTCAGTCTGTTGCCAGAAAGCTCGGTGTTGTGTAAACTGACCCGTGATCAAAAATTCTTCTGGTAACAGCAGGCTCAGAGCCAGGTGAGGCTGTAGGCATCTGTGTGATTTTCCTGTTACTACCCCCATTATTCCCTGCAACTGGCAGGATAGAAGGAGAACACCATTTGTGCTCCAGATCCTTCAACCAGGCCATGAGGTCTCTCTTGATTGACCTCAGACTTCACGTTGGGACTTCATCACTGCCCACTGGAAAAGACAGTAGTGGATAATATCCAGAGGGCTGTAACAGGCTGGAGAGTTTCTTGGAACTACTTTGTATGTTAGCTCATGGGCATTCAGGCCCAGTGACAAAACATGCAAAGATAAAATGAGCTACCATGAATGTGATCAGCCTCATGCAGAGCTCATGCACATCCTCCCTGAACAAGCATCCCCTCACACACACACCCACACACCCCAAATCGTGAGAAGCTGCTGGAAAATCTGTAACAAAACTCCCAGATGCACCATCACTGACAGCCTCAGGTTTAAACAATATAGCTCTCAAGCAAGAAACTTGAGATTAAAATATAAACATGAGTGAGAAATGGTGCCAAGCTTGGAGGGATTAAGGGATTCAATGAAAGATGAAACTTCAGAAAGTGTTTGAACCTGTTTCAAAATCCTTGAAACTCAAAGGCACAGAAAAGTAACCTCTTAGTTGCTACACAAACCTGTGTATGCCTTTGCCACTGCCTGCAAAAGCAGCTCATTTGTTTTAGTGACCAGAAAAGCAAATATCTCTCAACCTCAGATCTATGATCTGTTCAGTTAAATAAACTGTTTCCTCTCTGTCCATGCAGGAGAAACACAAAGTCTCTCTCACAAGCACAAAAGCTTTCTTCGGCTTTTCTCTTGATACTAATCTAACCTCATGAAATGTTCACGACTCGAGGCACAAGAAACAGAGAGAAAATACTCATGACAGCCTTAGTTGGAAAACTCAGTTATGAGAATTATTAAATCCTGCAAGACTCCATGATCACCAAGGGACTTGCGAATGAATGCAACTAACCAAGTAACCAGTCAGATTTCTACAAATTTTTTGTCACCTTCCTTGGTACAACATAGAAGGGCAAAATGTTCACTGATCCTGATTGAAATTCAGCTGGAGGACACCACAGGAAAAGAGCAGTGGTTCTGCCTGAATAAGCTGTCTATATGGTGGGCCACATAATTAGGCCTCTTTCCATTGGAAGACTTGCTTCTTCCTAAACCAGTGCACCATTAATACTGCACATTAATTCCTTGTTGGAAAGTGTTGCCTCAAAAGTCCTTTCAGACTGTGCTCAGGAAGCTCAGAGGGATGCGTGTTTCATTCGGAACACAGTGAAGGACAGCTCGAAGTACAACCTGGGGACCACGGAGAGCAGCCAGCAACCAGGACACCTGTGCCTGACCTCTTGTCGTGCCATGCATTTCTTTGTAGAAATGCACACATTCGACCTTTTGCTATGGTTTAGTCCTTACAATTGGGGTAGCAGTAATTTGTTCTGTAAAGCAGTATAGTGGGAGTCCACAACTATTTGGAAAGGTCACTTAAGGCTGTTTTTCTGTTTCATTATTTGAATTTTCCCATGAAATTACCTTGTAAGCTACTGGTGCAGCAGTCAGCTGAAATGAACCCTTAACTAGACAGCTTCCAGAAAGAAATGAACATTTCTGTATCTGCTGTTTCTCAGGATTGTTGGGCAGTACAGAAATCTTAATGCTGTCAATATTTTTTGCTCAAACAATGCTTTTGACATTTCAGGAATCGAGCATGAAGGATTAACAGATAAATGCACATTCTCATGTGTGAAGAACAATCCTTAACCCTTCACACATCCCAAAAGAACATTATCATGGTCTGGGTGGGCAGGGAAGAGGCACTGGGGAAGGGGCGTTTGGCTTTCCTTTAGCATTCACAAAGGGTTCTTGTCTGAACGTCCTCATTTGCCTCACATTCTGAAAAGATCAGAATGCAGAAGTATATGACTAGAGCTCTGCAAAAACTTGACAGAAGATAGAATGACAGCCAGGGTGGGATAAAATATACTTGTTAAAAGAAAGCTAAATGTCATCATTTTACTCTTGAAGATTGTCCTATACCGATTTAAGGTTATATGACAGCACTGAATTGAAGGTTTAACTTCCTTTAGGACATACATAACAACTTCACACACTTAACTAATTCATGTCCACTTTCCTGAGCAGACAGATGACAGTCAGAGGTCAGCCAGAAAGCCAGGGAGCAGAACCAGAAGCTAGCAAGTACAATGTCAGTTTCTGCAACAATTGCTAGGTTTTTCTCTTTATATGACCTAGCTAGGATTACACATGCTGTACTCCTCCTATTACCTTGCATTAATTTTCTGTTATGCAGGCTCGCAGATCTCTCCCAAACCAACTCTTAGTGAAGTTTAGGAGGCATGTCCTCACTGCACATTCAATTCCTTTTACAGCACAGAAATACTGTCAGGTCTTAACACGCTCGGGCTGTACCAAGGCCAAGTCAGATAGTAATCAGTTGTCATGCTTGGAGAACATTTGCTCTAATATGTGTCTGTACATTTCTGAAAGGGAAGAGCTGCCAGGGAGGTGCCCTGGGAGGGCAGAGGAAGGGAGCAATGGGGAGCTGCCATCCTGCGTGTGTGCCAAAGCCCTAGAAAATGAGGAAAGTGTGTTTGTACATTTCCACTGTTGGGGTCTGCAATGGTGTTTTCAAACCTTCAGTTTTCCCTTTGGGGCAACCAAGAGTCTGCACTGGAGCAGCACCAGCGTCGTGGATTAGACAGCATATGAGAGTGGGGTACAGTTGTTATCACATAGTGCTTCTGCAATATTCAGCAGTGTAAGCTTTACAGCCACAAGGAGCACTCGTCCTCCTTGCTTCAGTTTCCAGTCCCCAGTTAATATTATTCTTTTTGCTTTCTTTTTTTCCTGTAAAGCTGTGAACATTACCTTTTGGAAGGAACCTCTAGCATTTAATGGACTTTTAATGGGCATTTCAGTTTTCAAATAAGAACAATCGCTTTATTTGTAAACTGTGCCTAGAAAAAGTCTTCAGTACCTAGTGTGGCTGCAGTCCTCTTTCATCTAGGCACATGATGAGGTACATTTTAGAGTGTCATTGCCATTAAAATAAATCAACTCCTTTAAGATACATGCATTATTAAGTATAGAAAGGTAGGTATCATCTAAGTGGTTAATCTGTCATTGCGATATTTTTCTTGAAATGAATACAGTAACCATCCATGACCTGTAATTTTCAGAGGAGAATATGTTTGTAAACTTCAACAGAAAGAAGGTTTGGATACTTCAATTTGCTTGAAAGTCCTGTTTATAATCACCTATAGAACAAGGATAAAATATGGAGGAGAATTATCAATGGCAAAGGCTCCTTTCTGCTCATTCGGGATGTTGTTAAGTGTTCTAGAATTCCAAGGGTTTGAATACCCTTCCATTAAAATTCTGTCATCTATCTATCTATCTATCTATCTATCTGCCAATGCATGTAACTACTTCACAAAATAGAACTCTGATCTGAAACTTGTCATGTATCTGTATAAATTAGCTACAAATGACTTCAACTGACTGCAGTAGCTTTACATGAAACCTGTAGGCTCATTTTGCAAGCATTCCTCTTATTAGCTCATTAGGGGAAAAAAAAAATCCCAAACACAAACAGAAGAATAAGTGTGGTCAAGTGAAGAATTATATATCTTGTGGCACTGAGAAACCTGAATCTCAATTTGGACAGAGAATTTTCAATAAAGAACATAATTAGCAAGCAGTCTGTGTTCACTGAGTTCATAACATAATTACATACAAATCTTGAAGCCTGAAGTTTTAAACCAAAATGTACTTATCTTAAACTCATGAAGCCCTTTTGTTTAACTGCAGAGTAGAAAAAGTGGAAAAACCTCCTTGTTTAAGTTCTATTTCCATTAAAAAAAAAAATCGTAGAAGAAGAGAATGTCTGTGGGAGGACACATACATGTCTTGAACCCATAATTATCCGCAAAAAACCAAGATGACTACATTAAATGTACTCAGGCAGGCATGGGTCCCAGGCTGAAACAAGGAGGCTGGACTGATCGAATACTTTCAGCAAATGAGTCAGATTCTTACTTCTCTTAGCATTGGCTCCAGGTCTGAGTTCACTATTACCTCTGGAAATTTCTCCTTGGAATATGCAGTCGCTGCTTGGCAGATGCAGTGTATGCTACATGGGCAAGTGTAGGGGCCATGTATCCTGCCTTTCCAACCAGGTCAGGGTTGTCAGTGAGGAATGTAGCTCATGGGTTAACCACCCTCTTTGTGACTTCTTGTTGAGACGAAAGATCCAAGTTCCTAGGAAGAGGTTAGGAATTTTTTTTTAGATACTCATTGCATTTTTTTGTAAGTGCTTGGACACAGTGCTGGTGAGGAATCCGCCAAGGCAGCATTTTTTTTCCACCAGAAAATTCCCTTTCATCAAAATTTGAAATATTTTGTGAAAATATATCAGCTTCAAAAGAATATTATGTGAAGTGATATCCTTGGTTGAAACAGACAGTGATGAATTCTATCTGGTTCAAATATGTGAAGGTAAGTGGTAATAGCAGGATGGGCAAACAGTTTCTTAGAGCAGAAGATGTCCAAGATTATAATCCAGGTAAGAGGATACTTCATCCATTGAACTGTGATTTTCCAGTTAAAAAACAACCAAAAAAACCAACAAAAAAGGAGGTCTTGTTTTTTTTAGTGAAGGAATACACAAGTGCAAAGGAAACATCCCTAAACTGAATTAGAGGGTGGATTTTAAGGGACTGCATATGTCTGTTGTTAGAACTGTGAAAACACAGAAGTGCTTGTTTCCTTGTGCAATTGTTACTATTGTGTAAGTGGTTCTCAGCATGGTAAACAGCAAAGGTAAGATGGTGAGATACAGATAGCTTGGAGAAACATGTATTTATTTGTCAATACCATTTTGGTGAGTGCAACTACAAGTAGATTTGATATTGTGTATGCAGTGTTGGGTATCATTAACATTTATAAGCAAATCCAAGAGTGTGTAGCACCACCAGTCCTTTTATCAAGGACAAACTTCATAAGTCTGTATTTGACTAAATATTGTTTGTGTAATATTCTCTTCTGCCTGAAAGAGCATTGTGCTGGTTTTGGCTGGGATAGAGTTAATTTTCTTCATAGCAGCTGGCATGGGACTGCATTTGGATTTGTGCTGGAAACCATTGTGACAACACAGGGATGTTTTCCTTACTGCTGAGCAGTGCTTACACAGGGCCAAGGGCTTTTCTGCTCCTCACCCCTCCCCACCCCACACACGCGTGGTCTGGGGGTGCACAAGGAGCTGGGAGAGGATGCAGCCAGGACAGCTGACCCCACCTTTGGTCAGGTTCCATATCGTACAACATCATGCTCAGCACATAAATCCACAGGAAGATGAAGGAAGTGGAGCATGTTCAGAGTTACGGTGTTTGTCTTCCTAAGTAGCTGTTACACAGCCCTGCTTTCTCGGAAATGGCCAAGCACCTGCCTGTGGATGGGAAGTGGTGAATGAATTCCTTGTTTTAGTTTGTTTGCGTGTGCAGCTTTTGCTTTACCTATTAAACTGCGTTTATTGCAGTCAATGACTTTTCTCACTTTTCCCACCAAGGGGGAGGGAGTAAGCAAGTGGCTGGACAAAGTACAAGATAGTTAATGCTGTTAAAACCAAAGTGAGGAAAAGAAACTGACCCCAGTTGAGAAGACAATTTGAAAAACTTGGTACAGCCTCCCTCTAATGTAATTTGCAAAGCTGCTGATTCTGAAGTTTCTTTCCAGGTGACCCTTGGATCTTCACTATTGTAGAAACTTTAAATGGCGTTTGCTCAATATTAAACTCTGAAACTACTGCTAGATGTTTTCTCTCTTCCAAATTACAGAATCAGTGGAATTGACCTGAATTCTAACTCATTCCCTTAATTCTAATGAATGTTGCACTTAGTTCTTCTGAATTGTGCACCAAATAACTGCTTGATATCCTTCTGCTGCTATGCTGCAGAAATACTCTGCAATCACTAGACTGAGAACCATTCATTGCAAAACAAGCAGATGAGCTAATGGCTCACATTTGGCTTCTTCTCTTCACAGTCTTGTTTCCTAAGAAAGCTTGTGTGTGTCTAAGTTCACGTGCATCTTTCCTGTCTGCCTCCTTGGACCTTTTTCAGCTATTGTCCAGTTTTAACTATATTTGACACACGAGTAGGAGTCCCAAGGACACCACAGGTTCAAGTGAGAAAAGAGGAGACTTTTTTTTTTTTAAAAAAACCCAACCATGCCATACCTGCATCTGATTCTGCTTAAGAATTCAGATCAAAACCGTCCTAAAACCTAAAGCTTCCCCAGACTCATAGACACATTTTTATGTCATGTGAGGAGCTGCACAGATTACATACATTGAGAAAGATCTGATCTTCCGTGAAGAGTAAATCGGGGGCTCCCAGAGTTGTGCAAAATGAGTTGGAGGCAATAGTAATTCCTGTGTTCTTTGCCAGGTGGTGATAATGAAAAGATCAGGAAAATCCCTGCTTTTAATTTTGACCTGTTTTCCACCAGATGGTGCTCCTTCCCTTGTCCTGAGATTGTTCTTCCTATCAAGTAATACCTATCCATATCAGACCCCCTGCATCTGTCTCTACCCACCCTGTATACCTGGATGCATTGCTCTGGGTGTCTGCCACTGCTTTCCCAGCTCTGACCTGTGGCTGTTCTTCAATGGATGTTTGGGGTCTGTTTGGTTCTTCAAAGCCTTCTGCATTATGAAACTGTGATATTGCAGCCGAGTCCAATCACGTTGCATCAGTACAGCCCAATGCTTTGTTACCACCATTCACATTCACCTTTGTGGCACTGTCTGAGACAAGCAAACCAAGAAATGGGTGCAATTCCACATCCCGGCATGACTGTTAGAGGCCACGATGTATCAATCAAGCGTGGGATTATGACCGGTGATGGAATGTGTTAGCTCTTTGGAAATCACGCATTGGTTTCTCCAGACTAGGTCTGTGTCAGTGTAAACAAATGGATGACAATACCAAATTAAAAACAAAGGCTGAGTCAAGCAGGAAACTGATTCTACAGTGTCTGCATCCTATATTTTCCAGTGCACTTGCTGCTCTTACCTTGACACTGCTCCCTGCGAATGGTTTGATCTTGCACCAGCCAGAGCCGAGGTACTTTGGCTCACCCAGAACACATCACCAAAGTACTCTTTTAACTTCCACTTTTATCTATGACCAGGAAGACAGCCAGGAAAGGCACCTTTACGTCTATGAAAAGTATAAAAAGTTTAGACAATGTGCCACGACTTTTACTCTGCCATTTTAGATGTATGGAGTGACACTGCATAGAATAGTAAAGGCACTGACCCACAAGTAATGCTCATGGGATCTGACAAGTCTCCAGCCACTGGATGCTTAGTGGACACAGCAGAGCCAGCTGCAGCCCCGTCCTTCAGCTGTCAGTAACCTGCTCACAGCCCTCCATAGCCCTCCCTTCTGCCTTTTTCATGGATCTGCTATTAAGAAAACTCCTGAAATAACTGAGCATATATTTTACTTTAAGGTTTTCCCGTGATTTCTTTCTCCCTCTCAGTATATTTATCCTATTGTCAGTCCCCACCCCACCTCCCACTCCCCCATGAGGGTGCATTATTGGTTTTATGGAGGAGATACACTTACCAGATGTGTCAGGAAGGCATGGGTGGGGGTTCCAACATCTGATATAAATAGATGGTGAGCAGGAGGAGTTTGTTTTCTGCAGGACTTTTGTCCTTCACTCTTCCTATATTATTGGGCTGAGAAGGAGGCAGGTAAGAGACTGTAGTGACAGAGCTACTCCTTTTCATAGGAAGTTCTTGAAGTGTTTTATGAGGCTGAGAACTATCACTGCCCCATTCACCTCTTCCTGAACTGAGACAGACACTTGCCCAGGCTGTACTGTGAGTCACTGTTGAATGGGTATGCCTTGGCTTTAGCTTGCAATTCCAAAATGCATTTAGGGGACTCTGTAACAACAGATGATTTAAAAGAGAATTAAAATGACTGAAGAAAAGCTCAGTGAGACCAGATGACTATAACAAACCTAAGACTTGTAGCTGCTGAGTCCTATTCTCTCCTGTTGGGTGTTGCTCATTCACATAAGTCCTCACATCCATAGATCAAGGGCCATCTTAAAAACAGTTAGGACTTCTGCTAAAAGCTGAACTAAAATTCCATTCTACTTCTTTCCTTTTTCCCCCCACTGTTTAGTGGGGAAAAAAAGTTTTCAATTGTGAAAATTTGACTTTCCTTTTTTTTTTCCCAAGATTACATGCTTTTTCATTACCTGTTTGCATTATTTATGTGCAATTGTAGATATTTAATTTTAATAGCAAGGAGCATTACACTTTACTCACCGTCAAGCAGTAGAGTCCTAGAAACAGCTTCTTCACAGCCTGCCCATGTGCAGGAATGGTGACTGATTGCACAGACCTTGAGACTCATCCTAAGCTTCATTTTCCTTGATGTCTTGGTGATGCATCAGACCGTGTCATCTGTTTTGAGGTTTGTATATCCCACATTTCCAAATGCCTGGATGTTCTAACCTTCATGGGCAGATCCACTCTCAAGCTAAAAGGAGCAAAGATACACTCCCACAGTTATGATTAGTGATAGAGCAATTGCATGTGTTTGTGCCAAATATTTCAAGGATTAATGACAGTAAATGTTATGGCTGAAGATCTGTTTGTTAGTATGGGTTGGAAAGCCTGTTTCAGTCTGTTCTTTTTCTACCTAGAAGTTTGCTTTATTTCATAAACAATTCATAGGACTGTTCTCATCTTCACTCTCCAGCTGCCTTAATAGTGCGATGCATTTATAGGAGAAGGAAAATTATTAGAAGAATTTATGTTCTCATCTGATTTGCTACCCAAGAGAAAAAAGAAACCTTTAGAGTATTTGTGGCTAAATGTATTCCTTCTTTCCCATTCAGAATGGCTTGATGCACATGTCTCTGGGAATGATTCTTGCCAGAGGACAAATTGAGTATTGAGTGGTCAGTGTGAAAACTGATTTAGAAACAGTCACAATTCTGATGAGGATGTGACAATAGGACTGCAGGAAATACTTGTTTGTGATGCAAGAATGGAAATTGTGCAGTGTGTGTGCAGAAGAGTTAATCCAACAAAAAGTGGTTTTATCTCAAGACGCAGTTTAAGACCGTGCTGCCCTTCCTTAGACTTTTTAATTGCAGGTGGAGAGAGATAAGCTAGCACTCAAAGTGACAGCAAGCTAGTACAATGCTTTGTATTGAGAGCAAAGGAATGAATAGCTTTCTCATTACCAATTTCAGGCATGGGCAGGCAGCAGGAAAGGCAATGCTAAGATCTGGGACAGGTCTAGAGATCCTGCTTCCTCCCTGCACCAGCCAAATGGGGACAGTGGAAGCATAACTCCATTGCTGGGCTGGAGCAATTTGGACTCTTGATGCTTAGTGATTATTAATGGGCTAAATGTTGTGGGGTGAAACTGTTTTTGATGCTTCATAGGCTCACATAATACAATGAAGTTAGTCTTGCACTGCCAAAGAGAGTGGCAGGTTAACCTGACATCTTAGTTCTATCTCAACCCCCAAATCAGCAGGCTACAAAAGCCAGTTCTGGAGTGGGGTGAAGCAGGACCCTCTGAGGAAGGAGAGGACTCTGCCTTCAAAAGGTTACCAAGGAACAGCTGTGATTCAGAGCTGAAGTGACAAAAGAGGAATGTGTTTTGCAGAAAGCCTCCAGCTATGCAGCTCAGATGGGCAGTGCTCCTGGCATAGAGCCGTGGTATCGATTGCTGGTGTCCTTGAAGCTGGTGGCACACGTCTTCTGACTTTGTCCCCTGCAAGTCAGATTTGGGTGTTGGGTGTCAGGAGGCTCTTTTCTTGTTCTTTGTCTTTTTTTTTTTTCATAGACACTACAGTAAACATTCTGTAGAGCTCAATGTCTAGACCAAGTTCTTATTCATCACTAAAATCCTCTCAAAAGCCTTCCAAAGACAGTGTAGAAGGCACTCTGCAGCACTGGCAGTGACAGTGCCCCTTGGCAGCCACTGGGATGTTGTAGTTCCTACGGCTGACGCATCCTTTTAGAGGCTGTGAGCATTTCCTGGGGAGCTACATCTAGCTGAAGGTCTCTCAACCACATCCCTTTTTCTCTCGAGGACATAAGAAGAGCACACCAAAACTGTACTGCACAGGTCCTACACATTAGTGAAGCAATGATGAGTTTCTCCATGTCTTTCTCAAGGGAACTTTGAAGTCATTCAAAGAGCTTTGGGAATATATATTTTAATAACAACCCAGGACTGTACTTGCTGGGCTTTGCATTTGGCCTTGCCATGTTGTTTACTATAGTGTTTGTGAAATACGGACAAGCCATAAACATCCACCTAGCTGCACTTCTGCAATGGCATGCTCTGACATGCACGAGTATTTTCGGTGGAAGTGTTCCTGCAGCCTTCTCCTTTGTGGGTTTTCAAGTCATCCAGTTACGGAGAAAAACAACCATAACGTGTTACTGAGGTCACAGATGAATAAGACATTATGAATAGTCATGCTGGAAACAAAAGCTTTGGTGAATACTCGGTGAGAACTGTGGGGGTTGACAAAAGTTTGCAGAGCAATTCAAATTAATGAAGCACATGGAAAAATGTTACCTTGTGGATAATTTCCAGGCTAAAAGAGTTTTTGAATAAACTGTTCGATGTTGGGATTTCACTCACCCTTATTTTCATCTGAGTTGTGAATCATCCGATCATCGGCTTGAAGATAAATCATTAAGTAAAAAAATTTAGGGGATAGAGGGGGAGAGGAGGGGGTGGCAATCAATGTGTCAGGTTTACCCTATGTCCCAGAGCAGTGAATAATTGCTGTTACTGTAGCAACTGATGGCTTAATGCCAAAGCTTAAACTTCTCCCCAGCAGTGTCAGATCTTCTGAGTGGGTCATAAATAAATGTGAATATATATATATCATTTTTGCATGAGAAACTTTGCCAACAGATAAAATACCTTTCTTTCTTATGCCATTTAAAAAGAGAGCATATACTAACATGCCCACATAATAATAACTTGTCCATTTGTGACAAAGCTTTTCTCCATATCACATCTTACTGCCAGCAGTAACAGTCAACAACTTCCTTCATGAACTGCTGCAATTTTATCTGGAAATTTCAATCAGATGTGTGCTTGTAAACTTTTCTCAACTATAGATTGTGAACATTTATACATTTATTCTCCCAGCAGCTGTGTAAAATGATACAGTGCTTTAAAGCTCTGGTCCTGAAAGATAAATATCATATAACCTGCCTACAATGTTGCAGAAAGTCTACAGTAGAAAGAGAAATACATTCCAGATTTCCTAAGATCAACTCCAGAGCCTTACGTACATAATTTCCCAAGCTAAACATCAACTCTATGGTCATGGGTCCAGACATATCTGTCCCTAATATGTTAAATGGCAGAAACATGCTGGCAGAAAAAGATGGGGTGAAGTTGAGTGTTAGAATATTTACTTTTCTCAACCTTACGTAATCTTAGCATGTTGATCTGTTTTTCCTACCTCTAAGGTAGATTTTACAGATTTTTCTCAAGTGATGCAACATACTTTAAGTTCACTTTGGTCATTCAGTCACTTATTTCCCCTTTCTTCCACAAAATAAGAGAAGGTTTGCCACCTGTCAGGAAATTTCCAGTGAAAGGACAAAATCGGTAGCAGCAATCAGCTGAAAGTAAGAATGTGCTTATTACATGAAAGTGCATGCTTAGCAATTAAAATTTTCTAAAACAACATTGTAGTTGTTTTTGTGCTTTATATACAGTATTAAAAATAAAATAGTCTACCACATGTAATTTATGAAAGCAGCTAATAATGAGTTCATTATTGCATAGCAAGACAATGTTGCACTCGTGGTTACAGGCCTAGCCAAAGTCTTTGATCTTCTGGTTCATTAATGTATAAATGAAAAGACCTTAGCTAATTATCTCAGTAACTGGTCTCACTCAGGTCTCAGTCAGTTCTTATTCAAGGGCTTACTCTTTCATTTTCCATCCTCTATGCAGGGAGTGAGTCACCTGAGTCATGATTTATTGTCCTTTCGTATAGGAGATTTGTTATTTTCATACCTCTGTCCAAGGGACTCATCTGTCTATAAAATTTGCAGTTGAAACAATTTGAAAAATGCCAGATGGTGTAGCTATTTGCAGTGACACCACTGGGTATTAGTAAAGAGGAGCTGATTTTAAATAGGCAAATGCAGCACCTTAGAGTTGAGCCAGCCCCAGGGCTGAAGTGAGTATCATCAGAGCATCGCTGCACTCCTCGGGCTCCTTCCTCTGCTCCCAGGTGACCAGGCTGTGAAACCCATGACTGGGAATGAGAGTCCATGTTAACAGGGCATTTAAAAAATCCAGTGAAGGTGAATTTTTGAATCTTCTAGCCTGGCTACTAACAGTGTACTCTGTCAGAAGTGAACAGCAAATAATTTTCTCTATCAGCTCTCGGCTCTCTACACAAAAACATGGTATAGTTTAAAGCTTTTGTTCACTTTCAAATATTGTAAATGGTCACTTCTATTCAGATACATTTCAGTCAAAATTATATATATATAATATGTATATTTATAAAATAAAAATTCATTCTGAATTCTAAATTATTGAAATCTGATCTTGATGACAATTCTAAAACGTGGTCTTTATTTTGTACACAGACTGTGGTTTTCAACTTGCATCTCAAAGAATAGTAATAGTTACCAAATGGTGCTTCATAGATCATTGCCAGTCTCTCTCCCCTTCTTCCCCCATCTTTTTCATTATTTTAATAATGACAGTGCAGTGACAGCAAATAGGAACATTACGTTCCTGCCTTAGAAGTTGCATACCAAATTATTTTATGCCAGGATTCTATGACACATCCTGTATTTCTTATTATTATAAACAAATCACATTCCATGAAGAATTATGTCATTAGAAACTCACGTCAAATTCATATGTTACAGTATTTATATGATGAATGTTTGGAATAATAAGATTGCTGATATGCCTTTGAGTTCTAGTATAATTTCTCTTTCGTTGTATCTTTCAATGAATCCACGCATGAACATATCATGGCTTACCTGCCTCGACTGCCATTGATTTCCCAGGGATGAGACCTGGTGCTGGGAATGGAATCTGTTTTATGCAACTACTCTATGTGGAGAAAAATGCTGAAGGTAATGTTTAACAATGGTTGGACTCACATATAATTAACCATTATTTTCAGGGGAATTTGCTTCTGTTATTTTTTTACTGCACACAATTGCACACGAACAGGTGGCTGCTTTCTTTCAACTCGTATCCTTATGGACAATGGATTTCATGGTGCCTTGGTGCCTTTACCTACAGTATTATTGGAGATGTGAAAAGAGATATGATGTACAGTTTAGAAGATGAAGTGACATGGTGAGAGGAATATGACAGTGGATTATAACTGGAGTATATTCTTCACCACGATCAGGGCAAAGCTGAGCCAGACAAACTTCTGGCCAGAACGTGATAATTCTCTGAAGAGTCTGTAAAGGAAGAGGTATGGGTACCATTCAGAGGAACATTTAAAACTAGATGATAGACTGGTTACAATGATAGTTATAACAATAGTTTCAATTTATGAACTACACTTGATTGACCAAGAAACTGCTTTAAAGCAACAAAAAAGCCCTAAAGCCTGTAGCAACCTGGTCTGATCACTTACCTGGCTTTGGTTTGAACAGGAGGTTAAACTAGACACGTTCTGAGGTCCCTGAGTGCCTGAACTGCCCTATGAAATCACAGAATGGTTAAGGACAGAAAGGACCACTGCAGACCATCTATAAATATAAAAAACAAACAAATACAATCAAATGTATGGTGGAGAAAAAAAATATAGAAAGTGACTGTACCATTTCCTATGAAGTTGAAACTCCTTGGTTTTTTTCCCTTTTTTCTGCCTCTTTCCTTTTCTTCTCCACTCCATTTCTTCTTCCATAAATTTTGGGCATACTAACATATTTTCCTGTGTTTCCTGTGTTGTGATCCAAGAACATGGTTTTTGTGCTCCCTCTGTCCATATGCAAGAATGCTCAGACCTACAGATCTCATGCCTGTCCCCCTTTTAGATTAGACTATCAAGACCATTAACTAAATTAAGTACTTGGCAGTAAGGACAGAATATCCAATCCATTTTAGTAGCAATGGTACAATCTGCCAGTACAGAAATTGACTGAAAGCCTGTGTCTATTCTTTCCTCCAGATCTGGCAGCCCCAGTAGGTGTTTCTTTCAGGTATGCTCTGGAGAGGCATTTCTGCAATGTGTATATGTGTGTGGAGATGCATGATAAAGCCACCTGTCACCTTAATCAGTGGGGGACTGATTCCCACCACGGGGGCAATTGCAAGAGGCACTGCTGCCTGTTAAAATGTCTGCATGCAAGTAGAAGGATCTCCTGCAGGGCATGAGACCAGCCATGGAGTTTCCTGGAGATCACAACTCCAGCTCCAAGGCTTTCGCTGTCTTAGGGAGCGGTTCAAGGAGAGACTCACTCCTTTGAAATTCAGGGCTGTTTTGCTGTGGGTCACTGAGCCCAGTTTGCAAGCCACAGAATAAATCCTACTAAAGTCACTACAATTCTTCTCATTCTTCCCTCCCACAGATGCAGAATGCCAGCTGCTAAAAGCCATTCCAGAAAGGGCATGGGTGAAACCTGGGAGAAGGTTTTTCTTTCTAATAAATCAAGCCATTAATTCTGACTAATGCAATGTTGCGTAGTAACCCTAAACAGGGTGCTGAGGTGCCAGCTCCGTGTCAGTGTGCCTCACTGCAGTGCCTGTGGTACTGTTCACATGGTCACCCCCCAGATTTAATAGTCCGGTTTATAAGAGGCAGATGAAGCTCCCCAGTGCAGACACCCACAGAACTGAATTACGTTGGCCCCTTGTCCTGGAAAAAGTGAGGTACATGTGCTTTAATCTGGGAACAACATGCCAGATGTAAGGATTAAAAATACGAAATCTTTACCGAGTAAAAAGCATCTGGAAAACATTAGGGCTATCAGACATGGACAGCTCATCTCAAATACTAATGCAGCAGAACTTCAAGGATAAAGGCTGAACTTCTGTGCCCCTCAAGTTTAATTAGCATGATAAGTGCTAGTACAATAGTCTGGTACATAGCCTGGTATATCCAAGATCTTCCTTTATGGGATCGCTAATAAACTCTGTAGAGTCTTCATCTTTAGACATATCCACTGAAACCTGGAACATCTTGTAAACAGGAATGTATTCATCTTTATAGTGTTACATTGGTTCAAGAAGAGTAGCCTCATTAGCATCATGATTAGAGAGACCTCGAGAGGCAAACTGCTGACCGACAGAACCCAGAGGAATAACTCAGGCCTCTGGAGTCCTCTCTCCTGCTTAGAAAAAGTCTCTGCTCCACAGTGCAAGTTTTAGTGGGAACCAGCTGACTTCCAATGAGGTCAGTGTTAAATATTTGCTTCATCTATCCAACATCTTCCTTAGAACTATATTTCCCCATGTCAAGCAGGCATCAGACATGCATATTCCCTGGCAGACGGTGTGCTAACTAACTCCCCTTCCAACTAAAGGGTGCGAAGAAAGCTCTTGGGACATACAAGGATAAAGTACATGTATCCAGTGAAAGATTTTCTTTTAAATGTTAGCAAAGTGAAAGCATAGTAAGGAAAGGGTGCATTGTCTCAATTTCATTATACAAACAAATAAAAGTACTTGCAGTTCCATGGAATTTTAACACAGTTAATCATAAACTTGATATTTGCATCTCACAGGCACTGAACATTGTGTAGTTACTGGAACTGGGATAAACTGGTTTCGAAAGATCTGCCTGCTATAGCTATGCTCAAGGGTTAACCCTCACTCCCCTGCTCAGATGTTGGCAAAGGAAATCCTCTCATAATCACAAAGATTGGAAGTTAGCCTATGAATTGTTCACATCTCTATCTTGCAGGTAGCTGCTTGCTTTGAGATGCCCTCAAAAGATCTGCTCTGGTATGACTCCTAAGGCTAACTTGAACCATGGGTTGGGTTTTTATTGTCCTTTGTACCTATATAGTTCTTAGACCCCCCCTCATTCATCTCTGTGAAGCTATTCCAACTTCTCCTAATGGCAGATATATCCATTGCCTGACTAAATGCTGAAATCTTGGAGTCTTCTTTAACATCCTTTCCCAAATGCATGAATGTACTCTTTTAAATTCACTCGGCTCACATTTATACACCACGACAGAAATGTGCATGAGAAGTTTCGCAGTTTATCCCCTCCTCAGTCATTCAGTCATGCAATGCTCACTCACACACATGCAGACATGCATGAAAAGGCACTCATCCAGAATCCTGCTCTTCAATGTCACAAAGAGTGAGAAGCTCACATTGAAGACCTTGGGCACCCACATATTCATGCTGTCGTGGGTCTTTGTTGGGCATATTGCTATTTGAGCGATCCGGTGGAGTAGCACTGCTACCATGGATCCCTCATAACTAATCAAATGCATAATCACCCAGTCAGATGCTCTGCACCTCAATCTGTCTGTCTCTGTATTCTCAGTTAGGACATATGTTGTGCCATCCTGTCCTTAAACCGCTTTTGTTCTAAATCTGGATGTGAGTATTTGTGTCCAGGGTTGCCCTTGACTCCTCATCTCTGTTTCATTTTCCCATGCTGTATGGATTACAAGGGTGACTGCAAGTAGCTGATTACAGTGTGAACAATTCCCATTTTTTCATGTAACTGGCCTTGCCATTCCTTTTCAATCCCATTTTATTGGCTCCTAATGTGTTCTTTTAGCATCTTGTTGTCCTTATTTTTTAATTTTCTGCTTTCCCAGCACATAACAGAAATTATGCATGCTCCTTGTAGGTTTCTTCTAGAGATTAGCTCAACCCAAATTTTCTTCTCTGAACAGTTTTTAAGGTTGGGAATGCTCAAACCATTTAGATTTTAAAAGACTCCATAGGGCTCTTAGGGAACCCAACAGTCTTAAACCGGGAAAAGTTTAATTTGGTAAGGCACACTGCATCATAAGAATCAGCACTCTGTGGCTGGGAGTCATTTACCCACTTGCAGGTTTCCTAAAATGTTTGATATATTCTATATATAGTGAAATACAGTCACGACTTACAGTGTTTACCCCCACTTTTCTTACAATTGTACTACAGTGACAAGGTATCCACATGACACAAGACCTCTTCTAAGCTCCATAGCAGTGCTCCAGTTCCTCTCTCTATGGTCCTAGCACAAAGCTATTTCTATATTCACCAAATTTCGGGAGTGAGAGGTGCAACACCCAGGAATGGTTGTGCCTCTCCTAGTCCCTTGTGGTTTTATGATGTCCTTGTTTATGAATGTAACAGCAGAAGTATTTAAAGTCTCCTAAAGGTTTATCTCATGATATCTGTGCTCTTTTCTTTTTTAATCTTTGTGCATTACTTTGTGTTTGCCCTCTTTATGTTCTCATAATTTTGCTTTGGTTCTGGCAGCATCAAAGTGTTTGCTAAGAGATTCAAACCACAACAGATAGAAAAGACCCATTAGGTCATTTTGCCCTGCTTGTTGTTTAACACCCTCTCTTGCATGGTTATGAAGTTTTCCTCTGAGACATCATTGCACAGTCAGTATTGCCTCATAATAAATTAAATCATTTGGAGTCCTGAAAAGGCAGTATACACAACTATACAAAAAATAATATTAGATATACATTGTCAAAACCTCACAGAAATCCAGGGAACTGTGTCAGCTCATATGATCAAAAGACAGTCTTATAAATAGTTTCTTACCAGTTTATAGTGTTGACTCCTTACAAACTTTTTAACATTTTCCTTCTAATCAAAAGCAAACCATAACTGATGCTGCCCTGGATTTAATGCCTTCCTCATTGCTACATATCTTTTTATTTGTCACAGACATTATTTATTAATATTCATCTTTTTCTCTCTATTTCTCATACAAGTTTATTCCTAATTGCTTGTGCAACAGTGGTACATTGAGTTGGTTTGACCTGCACACTGAGGAGACTAAAACAAAGAAATAATTAATTATAACCCTATATTATCTCTAGGATTTGCATTTCTTTCTTTCAGTGTTTGTGTAAGCTATTTGTGTTTGCCCTGACAGTTCATTCTAGCCATTTATTACCCTTATCTTTTCCATGGAAAACGTAATATGGTTTTTTTTTCTTTCTTCCCTAACCCTGTTCTATTTCTCAGTGCAGATGTCTATGGTTTTTTTCCTATGAATCTCTGTCTCAGAGCATGGACAGTTTTGCAGTGATCCTCGCAAAGTATCTTACATAACTTTTTCCTGCAAGTCCTTCAATTAACAGATGCACACTTGATTTTGCCCTTTCTGTACCATTAGACTGACATGATGACAGAAACCACTATGATGTTTCCAAGAAAAAAATCCAACTCTTGATCTGAAATGTGTGGCAAGGAGACCAAAGGTTCAAGGTGGCGGGGGTCCTCTCCAGGAAAAGGAGAAGTGGTGCTTAAATGGTATTTTATGGTTGGCAAATGGATTTCTGGGAAAGGAATTTGAGGGTGTTTGCTTTTATCCCTTTGTTCACCAGGTTATTCAGTGCCCCTTTTGAGGCATATCTGGATTTTCAGGATACATCCTTCTCCTGGGGAGAACATACAGAACCAAGGAACTTTGTTACTCAATGGTTTTCAGTTTATCAGATCCAGCTAACAGAAAGCTGGGGTCTGTTTGATGACTGCTGTGTGTGTGAAGAAGCTGTAGAAATACTAAAATATGTACCTGTATTGGTTTAAAATTTGAATCTTCACAGAATTGTCTGCAAAGCTCATATTCTGCTGTGACCATTGCCAACCTCCTCATCATTATTTTCTTTACTTACATTTAATCTAGACAGTGATCAGCAGAACCGTAGTGGACTTTTTCTTGAGATTGATTATGTTTGGAAAAATGCAGACAAAATGTCTAGGCTGTTTTCTAGACTCATGCCAACACTTGGTCATATTTAAAAAAAGTAATTAAATTTTCCCTTCTTTTCTGGGAGAAAAGGAGTCTGATTTATAGAACTGCTAAGTGCTAAGATCTGAAATGAGAATGAATGGTAGCTGTGCTTTCAGTACTTTACATAGCTATAGAATACTAAGTGTTTTAAATACATGGTGCTCAGGCAGCTCAAAATGGATACCTTGAATTAATAAACACCTTTGTCTTGATCTTTTTAGGATTCTCCATTAAAATAGGGACAATTAATTATTACTTTCTCACCTCACTAGGGATTCATAAAGATCAGTAAATGTTCTTGTGCTAATACTGTAATGTTAGTGCTAATGCATTAGTACAATGTAATACACTAATCTACATATATTAAATGTTTATTTACATTATAAATACATGTGTAACTATAATACCTAAAATACCATGAGGATGAACAGCATAAGAAAACTCATGAGGAAATGAATTGAAGTTTTCAGCACAAGTTTGATTCATGTGCAGCAAATACAGCTCAGGGCCACTCCCTGTATGCATAGTATTGGGTAGCTTCTCTTTGAATGAGTACCCCCTAGTATGTGCCCTAAGTACTGCGCCTCCCAGCCTGTCACAATGTTAATAATGTTCTTTAGTTCTGTTCCTGTGTACAGTTTCTAGGTTTTGAATAAGTGGTGTGTGGAGATGGCTGTTTCGGTATTGAGTAGCCTGTGGGTTAATCCCATGAAGCCTTTTAGCTCTCCTCTACAGACCTCTGCCAGTTGTACTGAGAGTAGCTGCTGGACCAAATTTGCTTTTTCAGCTTGGTGGGTGTACAGGAATAGCCTTTGTAATCTGCTAGGAAAGCCTTGTGAAGCCACGAAGTGGAGAGCACGTGCTGCAAAAGAAGGCTGAAGGAATTAGGCTCTGCCTCATGAATCCATTATGTGGATTATGATTTGAGAGGAGAGCAGTGGATGTTGTCTCCCTGGACTTCAGCAAGGCTTTCAACACTGTCTCCCACAACATTCTCATAGGCAAACTCAGGAAGTGTTGACTGGCAGAGTGAACAGTGAGGTGGGTTGAGAACTGGCTGAGTGGCAGATCCCAGAGGGCTGTGATCAGCAGCACAGGGTCAGGTTGAAGGCCTGTCACTGGTGGTGTCCCAGAGGTTCAATACTGGGCCCACTGGTGTTTAACTTCTCCATCACTGACTTGGATGAAGGGGTAGAAGCCTCCTCAGCAAGTTCCCTGCAGACACAAAGCTGGGAGGAGTGGCCCACACCCCAGAGGGCTGTGCAGCCCTTCAGAAAAACCTCAACAGGCTGGAGAGATGGGCAGAGAGGGACCTTCTGAAATTCAACAAAGGCAAGTGCAGGGTCCTGCTCCTGGGGAGGAATAACCCCTGCATCAGCACAGGCTGGGGGCTGAGCTCTTGGAAAGCAGCTCTGTGGAGAAGGACCTGGGGGTCCTGGTGGAAAACAAGCTGTCCATGACCAGCAGTGCCCTTGTGGCCAAGAGGCCAGTGGGATCCTGGGCTGCATTAGAAAAGCATTGCCAGCAGCTCGAGGGAGGTGATCCTGCCCCTCTGCTCAGCCCTGGTGAGGCCTCAGCTGGAGAGCTGTGTCCAGTTCTGGGCTCCTCAGGACAAGAGAGACGTGGAGCTCCTGGAGTGGGTCCAGTGAAGGACAACAAAGATAATTGGGAGAGTGCACCATCTCTCTTATCAGGAAAGACTGAGGGTGCTGGGGCTGTTCAGCCTCAAGAAGAGATGAATGAGAGGGGACCCTATCAATGTCTGTAAGTATGGGACAGGAGGGTGTCAGAGGATGGAGCCAGGCCTTTCTCAGTGGTGCCAAACAATAGGATAAGAGGCAACGGGCAGAAACTGACACGCAGAAGTTCCTCCTGAATGTGAGGAAGAACTTCTTTACTGTGTGGGTGAACAAGCACTGGAACAGACTGACAAGAGAGGGTGTGGAGTGTCCCTTACTGGAGATACTCAGGATCTATCTGGCCCTGTGCTCTGGTGCCATGTCCCGTGCCAGGTGCTCTAGGCTGACCCTGAATGACCCAGATGATCCACTGTGACCCCTTCCAACCTTGCCCATTTCTTGATTCTGTGATTCTGTGATTTGTCAATAAGCTTTAAACTGGCTAATTTTGGTTGGATTTTATTGGGAATGATAAATAGTACGCTCTTAATTTAACAGGCTGTTGTAATCAGTCCATGCTTCAAACATAAATATTCCTGAGCTTTCCAAAGAAAAGGCAGTAATATTTCTTTCTATAAATACAAAGTACAGCACTTTCCTTAGCCTTTTTTAATTTGTCAGAAAAACATATACTAGTATGGATGACAATTACTCAAAATTTTGTTGCAAAGCAAATGTCCATGATGGAAAATTTCAATTTAGCCAAAGAGCTAAAGGCTAAAATTTAGCAAACTGTGAAGAAAAAATTACAATGTCTTGCAAGCCTAAGTAATGGGCAACTTTAGTGGCATTTGCCTATAACATAGAACACAGCTTGGAAATAGTAGCCGTCCTATTTCTTCTGGCTTCTCTAGTGATGCTTTTACAGAAAGTGTATTATTTTCCATCAAAGTTTATGAATCACTTCTGATTTTGCTGCAGCAGAATGAAGGCAGGAATCTCATACTCTGTATTCTCAAATTGCTTGGCATGTCTAACCTACATATCAGCTTTATACCCACCTTTTGATATTCCACTGGAATTTAACAAATGAAGCAGAGATTAATATTAATGAAAAAGTAGAAATTACCATACATTTGTTCTCTGTTTTCGTCAGGTGTCAGACATTGCAGTAAGAGACGCCAATTTAAGAATCTAGACAGATTTAGGTAATTTCCTTGATGCTTGTTGGCTATAATTAAATTAATTCTGGGAATCTGCACTGGCACTTCTGCCATACTGTGATTGTGGCCTCCAAGTTCCTAGTTATAAAGTTTTTAATGCTTTCTCTGCCATCTAGAACCGTGTGGGGACGAAATCCATGTTAATTTTGTGGCTGCAGTGCGAAAGAAGGATATGCAGAGGGAAAGGTCTGACTGTCTCCGAAAGCCACTCGTAATCCTCTCTGTGCTGAACCACATGTAAGTGTCAATAAGCATACTTGGGAGCATGGGGGCAGCATAGTTGGCCAGGTAGGGCAGTAAATTTATGGAGCCACCACCCTGTGTGGCACCCTGCCTTTGAAAATAGCACAGTAATAAATAATGCATGCTGGTGTGCCGACCAAGCTAGCTTCACCTTGTCCAGACCTGTTGGTACAATGTGCTTTTTTGTCTGTCTGGAAGTATTCTGTGTCTTAGCAACCAGAGCTGTCTCTGCCCTTAGGAGCTGAAACAGAAAAGGCCAACAGTCACACAAACAGAAAGTGGCATTCCAGTCTCAATACCACATTGGAACCATTTTTCTTCTGCTTTTACTGATGTCCTTTTTAGCAATAGGAAAATTCTGCTTTCCCTGTCTATGTTGAGATCCAGTGGTCACATCCTCCTGTGGTGCTTCTGCAGAATATAGATGAGATGTATTTCAGTGTGATTCTTTAATCTCCCATGTTTTTGATCAGTGGAACAATTTAAGACTTGGGTTTCTTGCTAAAGGTATCTTTCCCGGGAAGGGAAGTGCTCTTTACTGCTTGCTAGTTCTTTGCTTTTTAGCTTTTCCTGCTCTAGACTGATCATTCATGCTGATAATATGCTAAGGCATTATTTTGATGATGAAAGCTATAAATACTCACCAAGACATGACCTGGTATGCAAATACTTGGACTCAGTGACACGAAGACTTAGAGAAATCTTATGAGTGCTAGGCCTAGCAAAATAGTTGCCCAGCTGTCTGCAGGGACAACCTTAACCCTTGGTGCTGTAACTACAAGACAATGAACTCTTCAAGATGGGTATTTACAGTCTTCCTTCCTCAAGGACAACTTTCTTTGATAGGTGAGAATCAATGGAAGACATGGAACTTGACCTAACTCGGGTGAGAAATGATTGAATCTTCTCAAGCATCACTTGTACACAGGTGCACCTTATCTATGCGAACAAAAGGAACTTAGTTTTTAATTTCTGTTAGTGTGGATGACAGGAACAAAGGTGACATTCCTTGAGTCTGAGATCCATTATTTATCTTGAAATCAGGTTCAGCATAAATAATATTTGTGAAATATTTCCCCTACACTGACAATGAGCCTCGATTAATAATTAATAGTATCTCTGGATGTTGAAGGACAATTCATTCTCTGTGCTTGGTAAATCCAGCACTGAGAACTCTTGTCAGCATCTGTCAGGGGAAGATTTATGATGAGACTTGGGACCAAAAATGAGCAAAGACTAGAAAATTCACTTCACACAGACCACTGAACAGTCACTGAATAATAATATTTAGCATTTCTTGTTTTATGCATACAAATTAATGAAACCTCAGAACCTTCCCACATTACTGCATTTTTAACTGTTTCCATGTTGGTGCCTTTTTTGTCTAGTGAAATAATGAGAAACAGATGAGGCTTCCTATTTTCATTTGGTCACCTGGTTTCCTGCTCAGGTTCATGGTTGCAGGCTGGAGGGATAACTCACACACGGTCAAGGAAAACTTTGGACTGAGCACATCTACTGATTCTCTGCCCTGCTAACCTGCATATAGCTGAACTTTCATACTCAACCCCACACACCCACACACTGATGATTTTTTCCTCATTTTGTTTCTTACCTTCTCTCAAATAGCCAGAGAAGCTGAAAGACCAATAAACTCCCCTTCATCTCCTTTTCAGGATTCTCAATGTATAAAAGACTAAGCCCACCACATGGGCTCACCCAGTCCACCTCCCTGCCAGCACAGGGTTATTCCACACCATGCATCTCCTAATGTTATTTCCAGACTAATTTTAATTTAGGATACTCCTGCTTTTCACTTCTCCCCACTCTAATTATGATCTCCCTATCTACCTGAAATAACCTCAATTTAAAAAAATAATATAAAAAAGAAGGGATGGTCTTAAAAAAACAACTACAAAGAAATCAATCCCTCATCCATTACCAGGTTTTTCTTTTGTTCTGGAGCCACGCGTGTAACCCGGTTAGACCTGTTCTCTTTGAATGCCGAGGACTGAGCTGGCCTTATGCAAACGCTCTCAACCTCATCTTGGTTGTTGTCGTTGCAGATCCAATCAAACGAACAGGAAGTGACCTAAGGAATTCCCCTATTGGCTGCTTGAGTGTTCAGCAAAATGTTTTAAAATTAGTATCACATCCATTTATCTTCACTCCTGGGAGCCTTTAGTTGACATAACCTAGTACCTGTGCTTACCCAACCTACTGTTCTGTAGACAGTTTTCCCATTGCCTCAGTTCAGGATTTCCACTCCAGAATCTGCAGCTAAATGAGGTAAGGTGTTTGGGGTATTTATTTTTTTTCTTAAATGCACTTCCTTTAAAATAACAAAAGTGAAAATAATTAAAAAAAAAAAAAAAGAAAAAAAAAGAATAATTATCTGCCGGACTCCTGGCCACCAAGCCTCTCCCTTCCCACTTTGGAACAGCAGCTAAGCTCATTTAATCAAAGGGCTTTTTAATGTTATAATAAAGATTTCTGCTTTCCTGGTTTGAACTTGTATCTTCTATTTAAATATTTCTGTTGTGTTTATGTTTGAGTGGGGCCAAATCCTGAGAATCTTTTCTGTTATGATGCATCTAATAATATTCCGGGTCCTAAACCTGCTACTTTTGTCAACAGAGTAGTCATCTGTTCAGTAAGACAAGGGGCGAAAAAGTGGACTTTCTCAATGCTATTGACAGTGCTTGTGTCGCAGAACTGAGAGACACTCCACAATGATGGTGTTTCGGTTCCCTTTAGTGATGAAGATGTTGATGGACATTGTATTTTTAACAAAAAACCCTAAAGTACATTTATAGTTCGGCTTGGTTTCAGCCTCAAGGCAATCTCTTGGCAGTTGTGTGGTGAAGGAGGTTCTGCTGATCTTAGTTCTGTCTAAGCAAAAACACTGCACAGAACCCAGCTCAGGCACTGGGTAGGTAAATATAGTATGAGGCCCGCAGTGTCTGCTTGTTTAATTTGTTTCTGTTCCAATGGTAATTTTATTTTAATAGAACCAGAACTGGCCCCTTAAGGTATAGACACGGTTGTTTAAGTAGTTGTAGAAGAGAATGTAAAGAAAAAGTTGCTCTAAATCTGTGTTGATTTTGTAAAATATGTGTAATGAACTTAGTGACAAATGTTTGCGTTTCACCACATGAGACATTTTAGGCACATACTTGCGTGTATATTGTTACAGAGTTATTCAATTATATCAGTAATGTGCTTTTTGATTACTTCATCTAAAGGTGTATGTTGTGTTTGCTTCTAAAGTACATCCAACTATCCTTCCTATCATTGCCATTTTTTAGAACCAAACAATTATTAGAATTAAACAAGCTCATAATGACAGAAATGTACCTTGGGGTAAAAGTTTCATTTAGTCATTCTATTTATTCTTGTCTCACTTGACGCTGTGTTAAACAGATTTAACTTGCACCAGTATTTCCTGCAATTTGTGAAAACTTCAGTGAAATGAAAAAAAAGAGCTCCTTTAAGTTTTGCTTTGAAAGCAAATTTGCAGGCTGCAGTTTAAGCCAGTTTTCTGACATCTATTTTGCACTGTAGAAAATACCAGAGCTGGAAAATATAGCAGTTTTATATTTAATGCAAATGCAGAAACTAAAGAAAATAGCTGCAATTAAAACTAGAAAAACAACAGGATTAAGGTGTTTCACTTATAAATATCATAATGACAGTTTAATTCCTGCCCCTTACAATTTTGAAAACCAAGTGATTGTTGCAATAACAACTTGCCAGAAGGACTTGCCAGAATTTTTCGGAGATAATTACATGACTTCAAGTAGAGCTTATCTTTTAGAAAACTTCCAATCTTGAAAAAAATCCAGAAGTCCAGTGATGGGAAATTCCCCAGAACGTTTTTAAGTGCCCCAGCAATTACATACCATTCTTCAAAAAATATTTTATCTCATTTTCAGTCTAACATGGTCTTGTTTTAACATTCAGCCACCTGATTTTGCTGTCTTTTGATGGTATTGTGAAGTTCCCCTGGGTAGTAAATTTCTGTTCCTTGTGTAGTTAGCTGGGGACAAGTCCTTTCTTAGCCTGGTCTCTGATAATTGTGGTAGTCTGAGCTCCAAAGGCTGTTCCTTTTCATGGAGAAACTTACAGTACAGTGAAGGATCTCAACCTGTTTCACTGTAAGCTTTTCCATCCTTTAATCACGTCAATGCTCTCCTCTAATTTTTCAACATTAGCTGTGAAATATGGATGTCAGGATGGATCAGAGTGTGTAGGAACAGCAGTGCCAAACAGAGATATTATGAGTCAATATACTGGGAATTCCAGTTCGGGGGTTTATGAAGTGTGCCCAAGGCTTTCTTGGAGCCGCCATCCTCCAGACACCCTTCTCCCCCTTGAGCACTGGTCCTGTATGCAGGGACAAGGTTATCATTAGTAGAGTCGATGTCTCCTTGCATTTAGCATTTCCATTTTTTTTCTACTCCAAATGTCACTTGTAAAGCCTATAAAAATGGTAGAAATACATATTTTCCCAAAGTCCTGATACTAAAGTTCTCAAATCAGATCAGAATATCGCTTCGCTTGCCCCAGCACAAGTTAGGTCGTGCTTCACAGCAACCTATAGAGTGACAACCATATATTACCCCAGTCGTGGTGAGATCAGGTAGTAGAATGTGGTCTGTTTAACATGGGATATTATTACTCTCTTGTCACTTGAGAGAATATGCTGTGGTATTGCCATAGTAATTCCTTATTACTTTAGATATTCTCAGGGTGTTGTGGGTTTTCAGCAGTGGTGGAAACAGATAATAGGACAGTTGGACAAGTGAAAAACCATTTGGTTCCCACTCAACTTCCTTAATTTTTTTTCATTCCCAATGAATTTTATTGTTAACATCTGTACTTGTTCTGTCTGGGAAGTGCTAGGTAGTAAATTGCAATGGAGAGAGATCAAACTAAAAAAAGAAGAAAATCATCCAGAAACACAGATGGGGAGAGATTAGAGAGGAAAAAAGAAGGATTTCTGTAGGTGCGCCTGTGTTCGGACAGGAGTGACATGTTAGTCTGTTGCATGTCCCACAGCACTTTGCACCAAACTCCTCTGTGAGGATGGAATTCTACACCTGCTGAAGAAGTGTGTATTCATGTACAATTCTCACAGAAAAGGATTAAGATTTTTTTGACTCAGCGAACTCAGAGAACTGCCCACAAGCCATGACACCTTTCCAGAATCAGCGCTTAGCTTTCCTTCCTTGTTCATCCCTTCCACACTTTTTATAAATACATTTAACTTAGTGTCAGGACCAAACAAGGAAAACTCACTAACTGTAATGTAGCCTGGATCTGTTCTGTGGAGTCTACAGTCACATGCTTTCTGTTGCTGTTAACTTGTTCAGATTCAATCCTCACAAAATTGTCTGACCTCTTTCTGCAGTACTATGAGTACCATCTCTGTGAACTGGGGCAATGACCTACTGTACTGAGAGACAGATTGGAAAGTGGGTGCTCCAGGACAGACCTGTCTGGCCTAAAAATTTGTCAGTGTGCTGAGATCAAGATCCAGATAGAGATGAATGACCCCTTCTTTATCTGAGGGCAATGTGCCCACCCTTTGTAGGATCTTCTGTGGTCTTACAGGGCTCTCTTTCTCATCAGCCTTCCTACAGTTGTAAAGTAGGTATTCTTGCTGAGGTATAGGCATTCCTGCGACAAGCAGCACATAAAAAGAAAACGGCCGCAAACTTAGTTGTCATTTGTCATTACTAATGACACACAATATTAGGATGTGGTAGAATGAAATGTAAAGGCTTTGCTGTACGCAAGGAAATGAACAGAAACACTATTTTTGTAGCTAGCATAGTTTGTGATGTTTAATGAAGTAAAGTCACTGTCCCATCTCACAGCTTCACGACTACTGAATTTCAGCCATAAGCTCCTGGAATTTTCCTCCTAATAATAAGTGCCTTGTGAGCACTGCTGAAGTTCAACACCATCTTCAGCAAAGCGCTCTGGCTTCAGCCGCTCAGCCAGCCCAGTGTTCAAGGGCACTTCAAGATCTCTAACCACAAATGTGTGCGTCTCTCCCTCACTGTCCCTGCCTCAGCACACTCTGCAGCTTACGTGTATTTCGGTCCCTGATGATCCGAGGAAGTATTTCAGTAAGTTTTCAAGAAAAGGGTACATTGTAAACTTGGTAATAGTGAAACTCATAAGTAACACTGCTGATCGAAAGGCTAAGCAAAGAAAAAAGTAAGCATTAATTTGGTTTTTGTGGAAGTCATCAGGAGTCTTAGTATGAGAGCTCCTTTGAGCTGTACTGGAGATGCAGTTTGCACCAAATCCCTCACTGAATGCCTAGAATACTTGGGGCATTTGTTGGTCATTGGTCTACAGACGGGTGAGAATGAGTAAACATGGAGTCATGTAGGCTGTGGAGCAATCAACTGGCATTTGGCATTTTGCATGTCTCCCTCTGAGGAAGAGCCCTCAAAGGCTGCCTTTCCAAAAGCTGACATTGTACATGGTTATCATTACCTATTCCTCTGCTGATCGTGTGAAATGTGTTTCATAGGAAAGAGTATGAGAACTAGTAGACAGAACACCCAACTGGAGCTGGGTAATCACTGGTTATGAGATGGGGTAATAAGAGAGAATTGCTTTGTGGTGGTGGAAAGAAAGTAATTCTACCTAAAGGAACTACAAAAACATAGAATAAAAGTTACTGCCTATTATGGAGGAAGGATACAGACATAAACATTTGAGATATTTTCTCAACTCACAATCACACGTAGCCAGACAAGTCTCCTGAGCCCCTACAAGGCTGTAAGGATTAAGCAACTATGTGTAAAAATATGTTCTATTGCCTAGATTACTAGTGCCATCACAAGAAGAATTGGTTTTGTTTTTTAAAACTGTTCCAGGATTTCTTTCATATAGCAGTGAGCAGGTAACTAATTTATATTGCTATATATAGTTAAAGAACCCTTGTAAAACTGCCCAAGATGCTATGGTCGGGAATCAGACTAAGTCCATGATACAGCGATTACCCCCAAACTTTCTTAATGATTTTTACTGCAACATGTAATTATTATTACACAATAGTTTAAAAGCTTGCATCTTGATGATGCACTTTCAAAGTATGCTTGGTTAAGCAATTGTCTCATAGATTGGAGGGGCTTTATCAGGGAGTCGAATTCTGACACACTCAAGGGTGCTGTTCTCATCTCTTTTGCAGTGAGATCTAACATAGTACTCACATGAAAGACTCTTAATATTCCCAGGCACCTGCCCTGACAGAGGAAGATGAAAAAGTTTTAGAAGACTGAATTAATAGGTGATTAGATGAGCAAGATATCCTTATAGACTTATTAAATTTGAAACGTACAAAATTAAATAGATGCAGTTTTTTCCACATTTAGTGACTCGCAGTTATCCTTACCCTCTCTAACACTTTTAATGATGGAGTTGTAATACTTTGTAACAACAGGTAGAAACTTCCCTTCCTTCTTTAAAATGTTAAATGATTAAATATTTTTGGACGAGAGTCAATCCCGTAAATTTCTTTGTCTGCCTGTTGCCGATTCCAACAGTCACAACAAACACCTTGCTCTAAGTACATGGAATTATAGATTCATTTAGGCTGGAAAAGATCTCTAAGATCATTGAGTCCAACCATTAATTCAGCACTGCTGAGTCTACCATTAAACCAAGTCCCTAAGTGCCATGTCTATGTGTATTTTAAATACCTCCAGGTGTGGAGACCCTGCCACTTCCCTGGGCAGCCTGTTCCAATGCTTGATAACCTTTTCAGTGAAGAAATGTTTCCTAATATGCAATTAAAACTCCCCTGGTGCAACTTGAGACCACGTTCTCTCATGCTGTCACTTGTTACCTGAGAAAAGAGACTGACACCCAAAATTCTTTCAGGTAGTTGTGGAGAGTGATAGTCTCCCCTGAGCCCTTTTTTCTCCAGGCTAAAAACCCCCTGTTCCCTCAGCTGCTCCTCGTAAGACTTGCAAATCCCTTACCTTCTTCACAGGCTTTCTTGGCGTAACTTTTAAAACAGGGATTCAAATATTTTTTTCCCGATTTCAACCAATTCTGTTTTCTGATCTGCACAGTCCCTTGATTTAATCCTTTCAAATGCACAGCTATTGGTATTTTGTGTGTCTGTTGTGTCAGTAGGTATAAGTGAGTGACTGGCGTTGTCTTGTAGTGAGCAAGGGGCTGTTCATGCCAGGAGTCCCAGCCCGAGCTGCCTCGCACTTCCATGCCTGTGGGTTTTGCCCTGTGCTGCAGTAGGTTTTTTTTGCAGGAACACATGCATGGCCTCAGAGCTGGGGTGCCCAGGGCTGCCCTTCCCCAAATCCTAAGACTATAAGCAGTAGATCAAGGCATCAGCCTTCCTTATGCTATGACACATCTTCAATATTTAGAAATCTAATGAAGATTTAATCATTAAAGATAAAAAGAAGAGAAGAAAAAACTCCCTGGCACCTGCAAATAGCTGTCATAAGGATCTCTGATAATACTCCTTTCCCAGAACATTGTTAAAATAGGTGTAATTCCATGGTAATAAATCTACTTTTGAGGAAAATAGTTGTTTGAAATAGTCTGGAAATATTTTCATTGGTTTTGTTGGGGAAATCTCTTCCAGTTACATTGGTGACTGAGATACATAGCAGTATAGGGGAGCAAAAAAAATTGGAGGAAGCAAGGTTTTTTTTCCGATTTCTGACTACTCCAACCTCCCTCCTAGAGACCAGCTACAAACTCTGCAGTTGCTGTAAGACCTGGCATTCTTGTGCCACAGATAGATAATTTGAGATTATATTTTACTATTTTTTTAGTGGTTACAGGATTATGATGTATTGAAGGAAACTTACGTGTCCCCGTCAGCCAGTCTGACTAATTAAAAGGCAAAAAATTAAAGAGAGAGGGAAAAAAGGAAATTTAAAAAAGAAAAGAAATAAGCAGGAAGATGAGGAATAAAGGTGTTCAGTGAAAAAGAACAAACAGGATCACAAACTTCACATCCTAGTTTGGTTTTGAGGCTGCTGGCATTTCAGGATTAGCGTGGTTGTGCTCTGCAGAGGGTTCCCTGGTCACCATATGCACAACAGCCATGTTAGGCGAGTTTATTGCTCCCAGCGCAGCTGCTCTGGGGTGATATTACTGCCTGTGTACCTTAGTTTTGTGCTTCGCATTTCTGTCTTTTACAAACAATTCCACATGACAGACAGAGTTTGATCCTTGAACAACTCGAATAAACGTTTTTACATGTCAGTTGCTTCCCTATTGCCAGGGAGCTTTCTTTTAAAGATTCCTTTCTTTCATTGTGATTAAAAGAGAAAATAATAAAAAAACCCAAGCAAACAACAACAAAAAAATCCTAAACCACACAAGCAAATAAAACCCACCCACCCAACCAAAAAACCCAAACAAACAAACAAACAAACAAACAAGACAACAAAAAAAAAAAAAAAAAAGGAAGGAAAACCCCCTGTAGAAATAGCCACAGTTCCACACAACAGAAATTTTGAATTTCAGCCAGCTCTGCTTAGGAATTTCTAGCTCATTTTCAGGATCATACATAGGTCAAGGGCAGCTTTTTTGATTTAATACTTCAAGTGTAGGTTTAATTGTTTGGCTAACTTATCATTCGGATCTCTACTAGTCCCATAATAGCCATGATGCATAGAAGAATCTTGTTTTCAGTCTGAACAGGTCTCTTTTTTTTCCTTGAGAATTCTTTCTTTTGTTTAATACCTTCTCTCTGCCCTCAAAAAAACCGCATTCAACCTAACTCATCTACATGTTGAAAGATTTCCCAGAGACGTGATGCAATGGATAGCAATGGAGCTTGAGCTGGAAGATATGAGTGGGACTGACTTCTCCATTGACTTGTGATGTGACTTAAGTGAATAATTTCAGCTCAGTGTCTCAGTTTTCCTATTTGTAATGTGGATGCAATGCTGGTTCCTTCCTTCATTTCTGTGCTTTGTGCTATTTTCTGCCTTTGTTGTGTGTGCGGACTCTTCCTTCTCTGCTCTGTGGTTGTCAGTGTTTCAGGAGTTCTTCCATCACCATAGATGCTATTAGAGTAGATGAGCCCTGCAGGCTTAATTTTCGGAAGAACTTAAAAGTAGCTCAGTTCCCAGCTGAGTACCTACTTCTCATGGACTCAATGTTATTTTTTTTCCTGTGAAATAGCAGCTTAAGAGTTGGAGTGTGTGTGGGTTCATATGGGAAAGCAAACCCTCCCGGTCTTTCAGGTTTTCTTTATCCCTCAAGAAAGTTCCTTTACTGTTTACACTTAATTTGCTGCTTTTTCGTAGTAATTTTTGAGTCACCATGTCTTAGCTGCTTTTTCTTTATGTATTTTGTATGATACTTCTTATGACTTTAGTCTTAGAACAGGGTGTTACTTTGACTAGTTCCATTGATGGAAAAGAACAGTATTGAGCTCTTTTCTGACACCAGGTTATTCTGTAGCAAAGGACTATTTGTGAAATGAGAGAGAGTTCACGTAAGAATTGAAAGTGCACATTTGTACAAAACCCAATGGGAAAAGCTCTACCGTCAAACCGGCCCCGGCTGTTGAGGCAGATGCCTGGCTTTGCTTTTTTTATTTATATTCCAACAAATCAAAGCTGACCTGTGTTGTTATCGGAGTAGAGCAGCAGGTGCAAAAAAATAACTCTGCTGCCAACTCAAACGAAAGGGTAAGACTAATACCCTCTGGGAGGTATTGAGGAGATAACAGAGAGCTGTGCCAGCAACTGAATTAACGGCTCTATTTACGGTGGGTTTTACTTAATAACCTGCTCCTAACACTGACACATAAATACTCCATTGTATTGTTTAACGCAACCACTGGAGAAATCAATGGAAACAGGATGGGCAGCTCTTGCTGTGCCAGGTGAGAAGGAGCAACGCCACGGAAGCATTGCTCTTCTAACCACAGGCAGGAGGGAGACAAGGAAGGTGTTCTTGGCTTTTACAGAAGTGGGGAGACATCATTTCCCACAGCTTTTTGACTTACCTGTAGAAAGTGGCTACAGAGCAAGGAAACCTCATTCCCCCATTTTCTGGTTGCTTTTAATAAAGGCAGTGAGCAAGAATAGGTGGTGGCATATATGTAAAGTCCTGTCCCAGTGCCATGTGGCTCTGGGAAGCTCACAATCCTGGGAGCAGGGGGGAAGGGAACCTGCTGCTACACCCAGTGCTAAAGCAGACAGCTCTTGTGCAGCCACAGGAATGGGATGCCAGGAAGTGGTCTTGCAGTCTCTAACTCTTTTCACAGCATATACAATATGAAGAAACCGCATGGATACAGCTGGGCTCCAAGTAAATATTTACTAAAAACACACAAATATGGAAGACTGAGTGGTAGTAAAAGTAATGGTCTGAGAGCAGCTTTCTGAAACAGGGTCAGTGAGCTCCACTGGGCTGTTTCAGTGATAGCCACCCACTTGGGGACAACTTCCTTTGCAGACAGAGGCTCACCTTGGGGTACTTGGTAGTCTGGAGAGGAATGCAGGGCAAGCAGGCATCCTGGATGGAGCTATCCTGTAAGTGGGATCAGCAAGTCCGAGCTTGGTACTAGGGAACATGGTAGAGGAGTTAATAACTAAATAAACCCTTCCTGTCAGCTCTGCAGAATGACCCTTCACACCATGAACCCTGCATTGCCTCTGCTACATCTCCTCTTTGAAATATGCTTTTCCTATCCCATCAGCAAAAAAGTGTGATCGTATTGTGGTTAGTCAGGCAGTGGCTTGTAACATGGTATATATACTTCTGTTAGGTTGGATCCCCAGAAAGCTGCATAGTTTAGCATAAAATTCTTTATGCTTGATTTCCAGCTTCTCTGTCCTAGTTAATTTGTGCTGTGACTCTCATGTATTTAATGAAGAAGCACAATCAGTTTGTTGATCGAATGAATCAGTTAATGTAAAAAGCAGTAGTCCAATGGGAAAATCTGCACATTCCCCAAGACACTTTGCTGTTTTGGGTCTCCATCCCAATTTCCTTATCCTGTTTGGTTCTCACTCAGAAACCAGTCCTGAAGAGGAACCTTGCAGTTTCCAGGTAGATGCCATTTATTAAAACAAAATATATTAAACAGAGCATACAAAAAGGAAAAGAGAAAAAACACAATTGCATTTTTTTTAAGTAGGCAAATTAGTGGCTGTTACTGTTGAAAACCAGACTAGTCCCATAACAAAAGAGAAGTGTTGGTGGTGATAGTGGTTAAAGTGAACTTCCACATGAAATACTGGCTGCTGCTGCAGCATATATCTGAGTGGCTGTTATGTCAGCAACGAGTCAGCATCTAATGAGAGCCAAACATGAACACAAGCACAATTATTACTGTTATTATTGTCATTATTCACTAACAACTGAACAGTCACACAGGCTATATTAGCAGTATGGAAAACAGTTCCCTCAATGTGCTGTTAGTCTTTAAAGCAATGCAAAGAGAAGCTGTCGTGGAAGGTAGAGGGAAGTGGTTGAGGAACTAGAGCCAAAGGAAAAGGAGAAGGTGTTAGAACATGATGGTAATATTTTGTTAGCTGATGAGGTTCACGCGTAATTATAGACGTGTGGCTTGTCAAGTTACAGGGCCATCTAGAGTGCTTTTTGGCCATTTGTATATTTAGTGTATTGTAAGCAAAAGAGAGGTTGTTTAGCAAAAGGAGATTAGGGAGATGAGCTGGCTCCTGGTTAGAGGAAGGATGTACCAGAGAGATAGGAAGGACATGAAAGGAGGTGTGGAGTTGTTCCATGAGGTGTGGTATTAAGTGCTGAAAGAAGAATAAAGAGCAAAGGCAGTTTTTCCCATTATTGTGTTTCCAAGACTCTGTATCCCTGAGGCTAGCCTGATGAATCTATGGCAAATGACTTCTAAATATTCAGGTAAAAATGGTTGACCCAAATTATCATGAACTTGCTGAGGTGATGCAGACAGTAATGAAAGCATTGCTATATACCAGTCAAAGCCAAGTCTGAAAAATAAAAAAGAAAATAGCCTGCTTTATTTTTGGTCAGTTTTTAGTGAATCTATCTACTTGTTCCAAACATTCTAAGAATACATTACCGCAAATATAATACAAACAACTATCACAAGAAATAAAATTTTTTCTCGACTCACTTTTGTCTCAGTTCTAGGATAGCAATTTCACTAATATTATATGGATCTGTGAACAGAACTTCTGCAAAAAGGAGGATGAGTTTTTTGACAGTAAAATAAATGATGATATTATTTTTTTCATATTCAAAAACTAGTGGCATGGCAAGAAGATGCACATCTAGCTTGTGATGTGATGGGAAAGCATGGATCTGAAACACCAGATCCTTGCTAAGTGGCAGGTTCCATTTCACTGCTTTCTCTGCTAAAGTAACATGACAATGGGGAAAATTTGAAGTACAAACCCTTGGTAGTTAACACTGTCAGGCACATCTATGCCTTGAGGACTCTCTGTTCAGAATCTGCCTTGTTTGCTTCTGATTTAGAAAAACAAACAAACAAAAAACCTCCTCTTTTAAAATTCTTCCTTTTATTTTCATTTTACTAATGAGTACCTTGAAAATTGAAGTCAGTTCATATGAAGATTATTGGGAATAAAAGGGGTCAGAGAAAAACAACCTATGAAACTTTGCATATCATCAAGTAATTTTTTTTTCTTGCATTCACAAAGTGAACTTTGTTCTCCCTCAAAAAGGAAACTGAACTACGGTTTTGTCTTTAAATTACATCGTTAAAAGAGAGATAAGAACCAAACCCAAACCCTGGAGCAGAGGGATAGTTCAGATACAGATCTAGATCCTAACTTTTCTACCCAAGGTTCTCTTTAGTTAAAATATATATGCAAGATTTTGAAGCATCCATATGAACATGTTAAAACAACCACCACATATCTCTTACAAAAGTTGCCTTGTAGTGCATCATGAAAATAAGATCTTTAGTAATAAAATATTCCAATCAAGCTTTATTTGATTTTGTTTATCATGATCCTATCTGTAATGTAGGTATATGTTAAACACTCCTTTTCTATTCATCTTCCTTTTTCTGGTCTTTCAGTTTACCTTCGTATACATTTAATATACAAGGTTCAAAGAAAACAAAAGAATAAACCAAAGTCTTCCTTTCCAAAAGCCCACAACAGTAAATGATCAAGGTCTCAATGTTGTCTCTGAAAGCTCACCCAGAGCTCACCAGTTTTGCACATGCAAAGGTGGGTTTATGCATATGAACCACAGCTGTAAACTCCAAAATATGTAAGCATAGAAATGTGCACTTCAGAGAGGTGTAGTAGGAAAAAAGATTAGCCCCAGAGACTCAAACCAGAATCCTGAATACTACGAATTTTGGAGATTATTTAGAAAATTTTCTTATAAAAATTATTCCTTGAACTTTATAGTCATAATGTGATTCAGTAAACAGATTTTGTTCCTATGGCCCAAAGGCACATGAGATGGACAAAAAATGAAATGCATCAAATGCTCGGTATGTTTTACAACAAATATTGAGTGTGATCAGAGTGTTTCTTGATATGAACTTTCTTCAAAGCTTTCTAAGAGTTTTTCAGTTCTCTTAGTGGTGAGTCTTGAGGTTATCATCAAACAGGTCAAGCTGCATACACTGTCACCCGAATGGGACCTTGCAGGCCATAGCAAAGTGGTCCAAAGTTGAGCTTTTTGTTGTGAAGCAGATGCCTGCGAGTAATTAGCCTGCAGATGAGTTGTTTCTTTTGAGGCTTCTCTCTGCTCTATAGGCACTATAGGTATGGAAACAAGGAAGTGTATGCTAGCTACTAGTGGATCTACATGGCCAGAAGAGATGCTAACACACTGCAGAAAAGGTCACATCCAAAAGTGAGCCATGGCAAGGATGGTATCTTATGTGGGAGTCTGGCACAGACACCAGGGATGAACCTGAGACCTTTGCAAATTAGACAGATAAAGATCACAGGGCAATCTTTGGGTCAGCCATAGCTGTATGTATAGACACACTGGCTCAGACTAGGACCCTGGAGCCCTGGTAGTAATGCACATCAAATGAAAGGGAATAAAAAACCCCCTAACAGAAGACCCAAAGCTCACAGTAACATGCAAACAGGCTTTCAACATTCATATAATTAGTTTGTGCCTGCCCTTACCACCACTGGAGATGTAAAATAGCTGGTTGGAATGCAAAGCAGCTAATTGATCATATACATTACAAGTACAAGGCATTTATGTTTCTGAAGTAGCTGTATGTGTAAAACAAGACACGTGCTGTGTTGTACATGTCCTTTGTGACGTCTTGAAAACTCTGCCCACTTAGTAGTCATTTAATTTTTCAAGAAAAGGATTAAAAATCCAGATTTTGTTACTCCTCAGTTGCAATTATCACTTGGTATTATTTATTTTAGATTACTGTGTAAGTCTTTGACTGTAATCCAAGATGCAGTAATGATCTAAAATATTTAACATACTCTGTAGATACTTGTTCCATAAACTCCAGGCCCTGAAAAGCAGGGATTGTGTCTTCACTGTGTACATAACACACTTCAAAGGAAATAGGCCCAGGTGAAATCTACATTTGAAGTTCAGCCATGATGGTAAAAGGGGAAAAATGGGGAAGAATCCCACAGGTAAATATGCCAAAAGAGATCCACCCTTTTGGACACGCCAGGAGGAGCTGCACTGAGCTTGTCTCAGCTAGAAGTCACTCTTAGACTTTGCATAGCTTACAGGTGGAGTCATGGCTTAGTAGTTTCAGTCTGTTTTGCCCTAGACGTCGTTGTTGTGTTTCGCGCAGAGTGCATGGCTTTACCAGCCCCCATGTGCCCCTTTCCCCTGTGGGCTGCCCTTCCACGCCCCCTTAGTTCACTTCAGAGTTGTGTCTCTGAGCAACTATACAGATTGATATCAGAACAATCACTCTGGTTGTACTACTTTAGGGGTCCATCTCTTTTTCTGTACCGCTTATTCGCCTTTCCTGTGCTCAGAATTTTTGTGTCATTTAATATGAGCTGTTCTTGAAAGATTCCGGTTCAAAGAAAGGAAAAACTCTTTATATGGATGTTAAGATTCATTAGGTTGAATGTGGAAATGGGGATCAGAGTAATTTATTTTCAGAGCACACCTGTAGTGCAATAAAATAATTCGCATAGAGTGAACTATACAGTGTTCAAGGTTCAAGGATTTGTAAATATGGTTTTCTGTAATACTGGATTTGCTCCACAGGCAGGCCATGGATCCTTGCTCTTTCCATTACTGCTGTTTACTCAGAGTGGTCAGGTGGTCATGGAAGAGAAGAAGAGCAGAGCAAATGACCTCCTGCTACTGCTGAGTTGCTGGGTTGTGGCTCAACCAAAGCTCCTTCAGACTCCAGTGAGAGCTTTCACTGAGAGGCCTTCAGGCTTTGGTCTTAGGATAGCACCTAATATAATGAATGTAGCTGAAAGAATTTTATTTTTTTTTAAATGCATTAATTCCTTCTAATAGGACTCTCTCTCTAGAAAGAATTTTGCTGAACACCAGTGCACAACTATATTTAACTGTGCTGGTTGAGTAAAGTGTTATTTGCATAGTGTTCTAACTCCAGAGATGGCACCTCTTCGGGGGAACAGAATGGGAATGTGTGTACAGACACCTGCCGAGCACAGACACAGACATGTCTGTCTGTACGTGTATAAAAATACATGTGATTATATACTTACATGATACTTCATCTGTGCTGTCATTTATAATGTACCATGTCATAGTAGAGGGACAAATCTCAAGATTTTTTATATTATTTTCCAAAATCTCAGCTCAGCTAGAATCCCTTTTTAATATGGTTTCCAGAGGAAATGAGGCTTTTGTGATAATTCTGTGTTTTGGCTTTTACATTTGGCCTTTACATTTGGCCTGTAACAATCTTTGAGTTTCATCGCCAATTTTAATTAAATTTGATTTGGGGGTAGAAGTCCCAGAGATATGAAGTTTTTACAGGATTAATGAAAACTGGCTGCCAAGTACAGGAGGAAAATCCATTAATACTCGATCTGAAAGAAAGAGTGACGCTTGAGCTCACTGCTTTGAGACAATGAGATATTATGAATGCCCCAACCGTGGGAAAAACTTCAATCAGCACTCACATCTTACTAGACACTAGAGAATCCAACCACAAGATACACATTCATAGGAAACCAGGCTTCATTAGTTCCACAATTCACTTTGATACATGGAATATAATTAAAAGAAAACTGAACATCTTATGTGTCCTTCCCCTTGAGGTTTCACACCCTTTAACCAGGTTTGTCTGTACACCGGGGAGATTTGAGCATTTGGCCCTGAACTAATGAGTAACACGCTGCTTCCAATATCCTGACTCAAAATCTTTTCAAGTATGGGATGAGACACTGCTATAAGCATAAATCTTCCATGAATTTTTAGCAAAGAAAGGCACATACAGGATAACATGAAGAAAATCCCAGTTTAATTTTCATACAGAAAATATTATTGAACATAATGCTGTATGCTTCCAAGCAAAGGTGTGGAAATTGTTAGTAGGACTTTATAATCCTCCGGAACAAAGTGCTAGAATGATTTCCAAATAAGGAACACCCTTGCATTAAGATAAAAGGGGGTGACCAGAAAATTTTCAAGACACCAAAAAGCCTATTCCTTGAGTAATACGCAGAACTTTGGCAAAGTTTGGGTTAAAGCTAAATCCAGTCCTCTTTCTGTGATTAATGTCATATTGTAAATTCTCCCTCTTAGGCACAATTGTTCCTAAACGTTATACTGGAAATTAATTAAGTTATTCTGGTTGAGATAATTTATTTAGCTTCCAAAACTGGGATGTGTTGATTGATTAAATTGTAAAGCAAGTTCCATAGACATTATTTGAAAATAATATTAATGTTGTTCAGGGATGTGGTGAAGAGCAGCTGTCTGCTAGACTGGGACAGAGAGAGGACATTTTAAAGGAAAATAACTAAAATCCAAATCTCGGGAAAAGGCTGTCAGAGTTCTTCTTTTCAGATCTCTAACGTGCATTGGTTTTAGTTACTGCTGGGGTGGAAAAACTATGCAAGAGACATGATTTGGTTTTTTAACTATCCATAGCTTCAGTTGCCAAATCAAAGTGTTGTAGGATCTTCTGGTTTGGAAATTCACCTGATTAGTTAGGAAGAAGAAAAAATTAACTGAATTTTCAGGACAAAATTACGCAGAAATAATTTCAGTTCATATGCACATGTTTTCCCAGACATACTTGTAAGCGTTTTGCGCAAGTTATGAAATCTGTGTATAATTCCAGAAACTACAGAAGCTGTGGAATACAAAACCGCATAACACAGTACTTGTAATTCTGAGATAGCTTCTGTAAATGTGACTTCAGATCAATGGATTTAGGTTATGAAATGCATACAAACGGCATATAATAATTTCTTAAAAAGAAGTGAATTCAGCAAACTGTTTTTAACTGTGTTTTCCTAATCCCCAAGTTTTATAGTTTTCCCAGAATAACTGGTATTCAACTTCACCTCTATTTGATACTGTAATAAGGTCTTTGTCAGTAATATTTCATTCATTCATACCTAATAGTCTTTAATGATTTAAACCAAAGTTAAAGAAATAATTTGATGCATCATCAACCTGTACAACCTCAGAAGTGTATGTATTGACCGTCAAACATACATTATTGCTTAAAAGTTCTTACACATCAAGTATATAATTTATATACATTACAGGCTGAACATCTTTATAGTCATGATATTGAATTCAAATGCTTCCTCACACCTTCCCACTCACAATACTAAGTCACTTGGCCTTTACACAGGGCTAAAAGATGTCTTCTTACTTGTATAAATGTACTGACTGATATGATAGTCATCTTTCATTTGGCCAGAATGGGACAAGAAGTATCTCTCTCAACTGTTAATATTTTATAAACCCCTTGTACCTACTATGAGAAATTAAATCCTCCTTGCTAGTGGTCACTGAATCACAGATTGGCTAGAATTAAAAGTGGAAAGCGACTGCCAAATCATCCATGGTTTGATTTTGCCATTCCGTGTAGCTACCAAAAAAAAAAAAAGCCCTAAACTAGTTTATACTGTAAAGCACCATTCCCTGTGATAAACTTTCTTAAACTTCCTAAGGCTTTGGCTTTTTAAGCAATTATCAGTAACCTCTCTCTCCCTTTCCCTCTCTAAATACATAGGGGGGTAGAGGGGGCAGGGGGAAGAAATAGATACTTGTAAGTTTTAAGTTAGGTGATTTATTTTAAATGACAGAGGAAAATACCAATCCAGGTAATTTTCAGACTGCTTCTTTAAAACCAAGGCTGTAATTGTTTCTATTGACTCCTTCTCTTTTACCAAAAGGTTGCTAGCATGAGCTTGTAGGGGGTAGAGATGTGCTCTCAGTGGATGTTTTCTCACTGGCCTCAGTGGATAAACAGCCAAGACAAGTGACTTTACCCTTCACAAGTCCATTTTGTATTTCATAACCTTTTTAATTCTAGGGTGAAGTCTAGTTGCACGCACATGCCATCCTGATGTCTAATGTTTTGTTTTTACAGACTTTGCGGCTTTCAATATTTTCAAACAGGGGTTTGGTTTTCTTTTTTTTTTTCCCCCTGCGTATATAAGAATTGAAATCCAAAGCCTTTATAATGTTTAACAAATTACTTTCCCAATCTCCTCAATAATATCTTTGGTTATAATGTATATTTTTAAACTTTACAACCTCACACTACTGAACGATAATGTAAAACATCAAGAATACCCATCACTGGGGCATTTTGTATACTTTCATTGGAATGATTGAGCATGGGATAAATCTAACATTTTTCTACAATATCATACAAGTAGAGTTTTTTAAGGTATAAAAAAGTAAAGGACAATTTTACTCAGGGTGCTAATGCTAAGATACATGGAAAGGAAAGTTTGCTTAAAAGAGGGAATGCTGTCTTGAGGGTGGTGGCAATCCAAAATATTGATTCTGTTACAACAATGCCTGTCTCATTTACAAGATCTTTGACCATCTGATTTTTTTGGTGGTTTGAAATGTATGATCTGTGATATTTGTTACCAAGAAGTGTTACAGACACTGCTGACACAGATCAGATAAGAAACTGGGTCAGCTGACAAGAAATTCCATGTAAGGCTACCTCCCTGCAACATTATGTGTATCCTTCTGTGTGAAGGATTTTCTGAGCATGGCTTGTAATCTATTGTAGAGTTTCATTTTCAATTATTGAAAAGTTCTTTCTCTCTCCTAAAAAAAAAATAAAAGAAAAAAGAAGAACATGTTTAAATCACATTTTTCTTTAAAGCAGAAAAGAGAGAGTAAAACTATTTGGTATTTCATTTCTCAAAGCTTGGCAGTTTTCATGTATTGCTCTGTCAGGAGCCTTGTCTTTTCATTCGGCTTCTTTTCTGATTACAGATTATTCATTTATGGATGGGCAGCTGTAGAAACTTGCTTCTTGCGTATGCAAATTAATCATGGTAATGTTTATCATAAGGAGATTTTGTGGCAGTGGAAAAGGGGTTGTGTCAACATGTTCTTGATTTCAGTTGTATCTTCTACAAATGGAATTGGCCGCCTTGCTTCACCTTCAGTGGATTTTTTTTTTTTTTGCCATTTACCTCTTGGACTAGACACCGCTCACTAAGCAAGCTGTTTGATTCACTTACAGATCATGATTTTGGAAGGAGCTGGCAGAATGAGTATCAATTCCAGCAGCAATCTACTCCACCAGCAGCCTTCCTGGACAGACGGATATTCCACATGTAATGGTAGGAGGAATTTAACTGCTCTGAGCTGTGCTCTTTTTTGGGAGGCCAGGGGAAAGGGGCTGCTACACCTTTAAGCATGTACAAGTATTATTTTTCAGTAGTACTAATTTACTCTAGTTTCATGTCTGGTAAGAAAAATTTCCATTTGTTACTTTATTTGTAAAAAGCTGAACTTGCAAAAGGGACCAGTTTATTGTTCATTTCCTTACTGGCTCTTTTTCTTAAAATTTAATGGTGTTGAAAGTGCCAAAAGTTCTCTCTTCTCAGTCCAGAATTCTTTCTCTCGTACCTTTACCCCTCGTGCTTCCTCTGAACCAACATTACTCTTTAATGCTAATCACCCCTCTGGCTTTCCAGGGGAACAGTCTTTTTTCTCCTTTGCTATATTTGCTTTTTCAGCTCAAATTACTAGATAGCTTTCTAATTAGACTGGCATTAGAGCCCTAGATAGCTTGTGGCTTGTGATTTCTTATATTTTTTTCTTCCTACTGTTTTCTGATTATATATCTGTGTATATAAAAATGTATTCATATGTATTCTCTCAGTATAAAAATATATATATAAACCTATATCTCTATAGGTGCTTGACATAATTTTAGAATTCTTTTCATTATTCAATGGACAGGTAAAACTTAAAATCGAAGCAGACAATCACATGCTGCTGTTGTCCTAATCAAATAATGCTGCAACAAAACTTACAATTAAAGTTCCCACTTAATGAAATGCTTATTCTTTTTTATGTGTAATTTCTAAATACACAGCAATACATCAATACGTGGTTAATAAATGTGCCTGTCTGTCTACAACAGTATCATACAGAAAAAAAGTCCTGTCTGAGTTTCACTTTTCCACAGGATTTCGTGGAGGGAAATGGTGGGGGTCTGTATCAAACTTCCAGAGTGAAACTCCTCAGGATTCACTTATTTAGAGGGACAGGAAGCTCAAAGCTCAGACCATCCTGTGCAGTAATTCACCACTTCACTTATTTTTACCTTGCTACTTTTTCCTCTCACTAAAGTGTCTTTGCTAACATTAGGATTCTAGTGGCCCTTGAAATCACTTTACTCTTCTGAAGTGATAAGAATACAAATCAACCTCCTTTTCAGGGGATATCTGACAGCTCCAGCAAACTTTTTTTCTCTAACATACCACATTTTAAATAATTTCCACACTCATCCCCCAAATCCTTCAACAGGAGGATGAGGAACAGTCCTGCAAACTCCCTAAGTTACTTACACAGGCCTTATTGGCTAATATTGATAAAGAAAGCTAAATAACTGTGGGGACTGCTTTTGTGTTACCTGGAAACTCTGTCCTGCACCTCAGCTGAAGAGACCTGAGTTAAGGTGATTTCCAAAAATGTGCTAACTCTGGTGCTTGTGGTCCTCTAGCAATATCCACTGGTGTCATTATTTCTCGCTGTGTGAGCAATGTTTTTCTAGAGAAGACTGGGAACAGACTGGTGGCATATCCTGGAGCGGGGTCACTGCAGAACTAAGCCATGGCAGTCTCCTCCTTCTGTAATCTCTTATTCCCTCAGCATTAAACCCTTCACGGACTTGTGAACATTTTATCTCACCGTCACCTCTGCCTGGCGCAGTCTGTTTTCCTCCTTTCCCAGGGAATAAATTGCACTGAACTCTGTGAGGACAGACCAAAGCAGTCCTGCCTTTGCTCTTATCTTACATAAGGATCCTATCCCATGTACAATTTCTTCCATTTGCACATGCAAATTACTGTCGTGCAATGACATACAACTGAGAGCAGGTTAAGAGATTGCCAAGAAAAGACTCAGACATTCTAACAAGAAAATTAGGCAGCTTCCATAACTAAAAATGAGTTTTACAACTACATTCAAAAACCACCTTACATGACTAGAGCAATAATGTGCATCCATCAGAATGCCAACTCTGTCATGAAACCATGGCCCACACTGATAGGCTTTTACTGTGGAGCAGTACGAGAGTGTTTTAGCTTTTAACCTTCCTTTTTCTAACCCCACAATTCATGCTCAGTCCCTACTAAGTTCTTATTCAAAGAAAGTTTCCACGTCGCTTTATGAGAGTTTTGCAAGGCTTTACTATCACTTTCTGATGCAATAAAATAATTTTCCCACCCATCCCTTTTCAACAGTACTTCTGTAAGGTAACTTCCCTCAGAGAATTTTGGTGTATTTATCCAACATTAATAAGTTAATTCCTGAGAATCAATCAGCCAAGAGGTGTGTAATGAAATAATGTCCAATTTTTAGTTGGAAAACTGTGGCCAAAACCCCCACAATATCTTCTCCAGCAGTAGCTACTGAGCCAATGTTAAGGACTGAGAAAAGCATCTAGATCTGTAGACTTCCGAGGCGTGCAATTTGGCTATAGATCTTATTGTTGATGACTATTATGCTATCAGAGACAGTAAATATTTTTTTTCTTTTCCAGTATCCAGTAGCTTCTACGGAACCCAGTGGCATGAAATACACCCGCAGTACTGGACTAAGTTTCAAGTCTGGGAGTGGCTGCAGCACCTCCTTGATACCAACCAACTGGATGCCAACTGCATACCTTTCCAGGAGTTTGACATCAATGGGGAACATCTGTGTAGTATGAGCCTGCAGGAATTCACACAGGCAGCTGGGACAGCAGGACAACTGCTTTACAGCAACCTCCAGCACCTAAAATGGAATGGTAAATAGATATTAGAGAGAGACACATGTACATTGGTCTGAATTCTGAGATCTTCAGAAGTCACTTATGCTCCCCAGAAACCTGCCTGGCGGATTATATTTGCTATGTTTGCTATTCTGCTTATAGCTCATTTACTGTATTGCTAAATTTCTTGGATATAACTTCAGGCAGAAATCTGAAGGACCACGAGCAGAGGGAATGTTTCCCGCTCCAAAATCAGCCCTCTGGCTCAGGTGTAGAAGTTGCTGCTTAGAGCTAATACATTTGATTCCTCTGTGCTCATTCTCATACCTCCTATCTCCCAATTTGCTTTCTTGCAGGCCAGTGTGGAAGTGACATGTACCAATCTCATAATGTCATTGTGAAGACAGAGCAAGCAGGTGAGTAGCAGTTGGGTAAATTGCCTTTTGAAAAGGGGATTCCCTCTTCCAAGAGAGACAAATCAAAATGGTATTAAATAAAATGGAAAGTGTATAATGCAGAATTAAAGAAGTAATACAAATGTCAGTCAGTGCCTACTTCTGAAGTTTCAGGTAATACCACATGCATGTGGCCACTTTTCCTGGGAGACCTCTGCAGTATCAGCAGTCTACACTGATGTTCAGTGTTGGAATAGTTTGAGGTGCTCAATGGAGGCAGCTTTGTAGAGGACTTCATTCTATGCTTCATTCAGCAGACTTCAAAACAACTATTTTAACAATATGCTCTGTTAAAAAAAAAAAAGGAAGGAAGAAAGAAAGGAAGAAAAAAATTTTGTTGTGGAGTGGTGTTAATGTTTGAAACATGAGGAGGTTTTAAAAAAAACCAGCTTGGAGAGAAAACAAAATGTTACATTTTAATTTCTTCACAAGTTTCAATGAAACTGAAATACATGCAGTAGTTTGGTTTGATCAAATCTGCATTTTTCCTGTTGCAGTTCTTTTTCTGAGTGTGTTCATAGCTAGATCCCTTTACTCCCAGGGCTTTGTTTCACCGAGAAAAGAACTTCAGCTTGATTCAACCGTCCTCTTCAGGCACAATTATTTTCCTGGTTCCTTTGCCAGATCACGCCTGTCCATATCCACACACTCCCTATCTCACTAGTCCCAGCCTCTTTGTATGTAGGTGTGTCCATGAGCCGCATTTTGATATCTGCTGGCAGAACAAATACAGATCTGTTGCATGTGGCGTCTCCAACAAATAGTGTAAGCCTGTTTATCCAACTAACCTGTTAGAGCCCAGCCTCTCCAGCCAGGCACATTATCCAGCTTCTCCTTGCAGCAGGCAAGGATTGCAAGCCACAATCCACTCCTGGCCTGTGCCTGCATGGTATGGGAGATGTGCGCGAGGCAGCCACGCTGCTTTCCATAGAGGTAACTCCAGTAATCCTTTAAGTCCTGATTTATGAGATCCTGGTATAATATTATTTCCTCCTCCTACTAGAGACGAGGGCAAAGTACCTCGTCTGCACATCCTGGAAAGGACTAACTGATGGATGGTTCTCCTGGATGTGCTGAATCATGAGTGGGGCTCTGGTGGTGCCAGCCACGGCCAGAGGGAGCAGGTTTAGTTTCTGCATGTGGGGGAGCAGGAATTGTGGATTAGGGCTGCTGGGAAAGTTACTCCTTGAGAGGCAGCAGGGACAGGGCTGGTGGTTTTGAGGGGAAGCCCGGCTCACTCCAGTAAACCATCACAGCTGCACAGACATGGGTACTGAAAAAGGCCAAAATGGGAAGGTAAACACTGTCCCCATGTTCTGGCTGGGTAAGGCCTGTTTTCAGAGGCAACATTAGGCAGATCAGGTGTCCAAGCAAGCAAAGGGTGTGTGCTACTGCAGGAACGCAAGCTCTGGGTGCCCAAACATGCAGCTATTAGTTAGCATGCCTGCTAAATTCCTGTGTCATAAGTGGTAACTTGGCCAAACATGATGATTTAGCTGTAACTCATTTTGGGGTTTTTGATTTCATTTATATGAACATGAAAAAAATTAGGTTTAACCTGGATTTGAACCCTATATCTCATCCTTTTTGACCTGGTTTCAAAAGAAAAAGAGGTTTTTACGCCTTCTGACCTTAAAAATGCACTGTGAAGGAAGTAATTTCCAGATCAGTGTACAGGTCATAAAGACAATACTTCTGTTCTGCTTATATTGATCCATATGACCAGAAGGTCACTAAAAATTATTCCTCTTTAATCATGAAGGTGGTTTTTAGGTTAAGGATGGGGACTTGCTGTGCCTGGAAAAAAATGGCCCTTCATCTATGATCGGGCTTTGATGTTTCTCACTATGTGCTTAAACATGAAGCTGTGTTTCAGAGAGGACTTTCGAGTTCCACCATTATAGAAATAAATACTCATCATAAGCATCCTTCTGTTTTACTAGATATTTGAGAACACTTTCATCTCTGTGGCTCCAATGCACTGTCATAATCATCAGGGGCTGAGAATTCAGGACTGGATTGGGTAGAATTAGAGTTGATCTGGCACAGGAAACCTCCTCCAAGGCCAGGCATAAATGATATACTAGTCAGGAAAAGGAAGAGCATACTACATTATTTCTAAAAGTCAGTGCTTTGTGTAAATACATTTGCCTGAATATGCAAAACTCCATGCATAATTTGAGTGAAAGGAAATAATTTTGTACATAGCCCCTTCACTTCTTGGTTCCCTTGACAGCTTTTTTTTTTTCCCCCCACATTTTTAATTCTTTCAGTGCTCAGTATTTACCTCTGTGCTAAAAGACATTCATTTCGTGATCTGATTTTCCTTTTGGTCCTCTACCTTCAGATCCGTCATTAATGGTGTCCTGGAAAGAAGAGAATTATCTTTATGACAGTGGCTATGGTAGCACAGTAGGTAACTAACATCACAATACTTCATGCATTCTGAGATGGCTTTATTGTTGTCTAAGGCTATTAGTTTAAACGTCTTCTTTTTAATTCCCAGAGTTATTGGACAGTAAAACATTCTGTCGTGCTCAGATTTCCATGATGACACCTAGTCACCAATCTTCTGGTAAGAAACTTGTAATTATATTTTTAATTGTTTGTCACTTGTCCCAGAGCTACCGACATGTAATAGTCTCTGTGGTCTTCTGTTATAGGATTGCATCTGAGCCTCCAGTAATTTTAAACCAAGTAGTGATGATTCTGACAGATTAATTAGCTGTCATTATTACAATAGCTTTCTTTAAAGAAATGCTTCTGTCTTCTCTCTGTCAAGAGAAAGATGATCAAATAATCTGTAATCTCTACGTATCTTTTAAAGTGACTTAGTCAAAGGGGTAAACATCAGTGTCAGAGAGACGAGACATTCCAGCTCCGCCACGCTTTTCTGTGGAGCAGAAGGGTATGGGCAAACAAGTGTCCCATTCCTCCCCAGAAGTGGCCGTGTTTCCCCGCTGAGCCCGTGATTCACGCTGAGCAGGTCGCTGGGTTTGGGGCCAGGCTCGGGCTGGCCTGGGGAAGCCGCAGGGCAGGCACCTGTGCCCCAAGCCACGGGCACAAGGGCTTCCTCCTGCAGCCTCCCCCAGCTGACAGCGGGGTGCCCACTGAACCCCCCTTCCCTTCCGTGGGGAGAGTTCAAATCTGCCGGCTAGAAGAAGAGAAAGAGCAAACCCGTTTGCTGTGGTGCCTGGTGAAAGTGCAGTCCGGTCACACGAGTTGAACGCCCCGTGGGCCCTGTGCCGGGGGCTGGCACCAGGACGGAGGTGGGAGAGCAAGGCGGTGGGGAAAGAGTAAAGCGGAGCTGGCAGGGGAGCGAGAAAGCGGGGAGGGAAAGGCAGGTTCTTCTTAGGAGGCCGTTAAGCAGACATCGGAGGGATTTCAGCAGTGGGAGTCCTGGGAGGATAAGAAAGGAGAGCACGGGGCTGTAGACGCAGCCTTGCACCGAGGGCAGGAGGGTGCTCGTGCATGAGGGCAGCGGCCCCAGCGCCTGTGCCCGCCGTGCCCCGCTCCTCCGGCCTCCAGAGCTGCCTTTGCCGAGTGGCATACAGTTTAAACGAATGCACTCAGACACGGATTAAAAAAAAGAAAAAAGAAAAAAAAAAAAAAGAAAAAAAAGGAGAGAAAACTTGACCAGAAGAAGAAAACCACCAAACCTTAAAAACCCGCAAGGAAAGGCCGTGTTTGCTTTGTCCACCACCTCCACCCCCTCTCCCAAGATGGCTGCCAGGATCTCAGGGCTCCCTGGCGGGGCTGGGGACCTGTCCCGATCCTGGCACGGTGTGTTTATCCACTGACTGCTTCAGCCTAGAGCTAGGGTGGCACGCCAAGGGCACTGCCTCCTGTAAAAACTAAATTTGTATATCCCGTAAAAAAATGGCTCATTCCTGAATCATATGCAAATAATGTGTAACCTTTTGTCAAAAGTTTTGCAAGACGGCTTTGTTGAAACTGCATCGTAACTCTTTTCATCTGTCAGGCCCCAGCCTCATAACATGGCGTGTTTGAAACCAGTCTCCACGTAGGAGCTGTGGCAGAGCAGGAGGCTATTTACACAGCTGAAATCCAGAATAAATCACTGGCTAGGCAGAAGGCAACCGAACTTCCAAGAATAAATCTCCAGCTAAGTGGAGCATAACAAACATTTGCAAGCGAATTGTGGGATTTTAAAATGAGAAGGATTTATATGAGGGCAAATAAAGAACTGGGTACTGCAGTGCTTACCCGGAGTTCCCACAGGCTTTTAATAACATATGGGGAATCATAATCTGAGGAAAGGCAGTGAAATAAGCCTCATTTTACTTCCCCCACACCACACCCCCTCCAAGCTGAGTGAGGTTCAGCCTAGTTCCTGCTCTTTGAGTGGGGGAAGGCAAAATGACTCAGAGCACGTTTGCTGCTTGGGGGTCAAGGGCAGTAATATATCAGGCTTAGAATAGCAGAGGTTAGGCCCATCCCCACGGTCTTGTTCAGTTTATGTTTCCAGTTATATATGAATAAAGCAAGTGTGTGAATAACTTTGCATCTACCTTTTCACATGCAGTTATTGCAGTAGCTTGTGCAAATCTGACAAGTTTCTATGCAAATAAATATTTCCTGTGAGTCATTTTCCCATGCAAATGCCTGGTTTCCATGAAAAGTATGATAATTGTGCATTCATAGAAGCTGGGAAAACATGCGTGGGACCTTAAGCTTTGCTTTATGGGATCCAGGGACAAGGTATGCTGAAAAGCAAACACAGAAGGGGCTCCCTCTCAGGTCTATCCCACAGATTTTGCGAGACTTAGAGCAATCAGATGAAAGCTATTCATTAAGTACAAGAGCAGAGCCAGGCTGCGGTGGTTTGGGGGCGGGAGGGTTGAACGTGCAGACTGCAAGGTAGGTTACAGTCATGAACAGGCGGAACTTCTTTTTGTTCATTTCTGAAGAAATGCTTGTGCCAGAAACCCTATTCCTCCTCTGGCTGGCTGCAGGTGATAAAGTACCATTGATGAGAAATGGCTTGTTCCTATGGCTCTGAGCCACAGAAAAATATATGCTTGTCCTGCTGCCAAAAACTCCTACCAGCGCAGCCCCTTTCCCCCACCCTGCCCCCCTAAACAACAGCGCTTTGCCAGTTCATTATGTTTTAGTCAGGTAGGTGTTCTGTGCATGGGTACCAGCACATACATTTCCCATTAGATCATCTCTTCAGAAACAAATAAGCCCCCAAAGATACATGCTTCAGCAAAGACTAAGATAATGGGACAATTCAAGATTCCTTTTACAGATGTGATCATCCTATTTTTCTCTCTCTCACACATAACATGAGGTGCGGTATTTGTTAATCAAATTTAGGTTTCAAAAGCCAAATGTTTACCTCTGCATTCATTCTTTATTCATCAATGGTCTCTTTGAGAAGTGTGCTGATTAACATATAGTACAGAAAACAAAACTCTCCCTCCTCACTCAGATTACCTTCCGAAAAGTGATTATCTTTAGAAGAGGTATTTGTTCTTTTTTATGGTTTTATTTCTTTCAACCTGCTAGTCAATGGAAAGCCTTTAATCAAGTTTACAAATAGGCTTCATTTTCCTTCTCTGCAGACTCTTCAGACGCAAAAAAATCGCAAGATCATACCCCAAAGTCCCACACCAAGAAGCACAGTAAGTCAACATCCATGCTTATAATGGTTGGTTAGTTGACTGAAGGGGAAAGAATGAAAACCAGATCCTATTTGAGAGGGAAGAGGAAGCATTTTGAATGCAAAATGCGTTAAATCATTATTGTGATTGAATTCTCCAAGGATCTGACTGTCTAGTACTGCTTGTTTACATCTTTTTTTGACTCAATATTATTAAACTTTTCAAATTGTTTCTATCAGTGAGGTCCTATGGGGAAGCAACCAGAAACCAGCTTCCTCTGCCCTGTGTTGAGCTGGGCTGGTGGAGTGGAGTAAAGGAACGATGAGGAAGACCCAGGATTAAATCAGGAGGGCCTGTGTGTGGGCACAGTCATGCTCGTGCCTGTGCCTGCCAGGTGCAGCACACGCCACCGACCCTGCTCAGAATCTCCTTGCAGAACTTCTCACGCATGGCATCGCAAGCAAACACTGGTCCCTCAATCTTGCCACCCTCTTATCCCCTGATGTGGCAGTCTTTCCACCCCCCTCACCTACATTTTCTGCTCGTTTTTTTCAACCTGAATCTGAAGACAGGCTACCATAATTGTGATTTCTATACCTAGTTCCATTAATGTACTTTACTGAGATTTTTTAATGCTGAAAATATCCTGTGTATGTTTTTTCCATTCTGTTTAATTCCCTGATTATAAAAGGAAAGCTTAATATTGGTCTTTCACTGCATTTTGTGGTATTTGGGTTCATCCTGTTTCAACAGGACCTCCAGATTACATCTCTTCCTGACTCTTCTTCCTCTTGTTCTGTCTCTTTGCCGAAACAGAGCTCCTGAACTTTATATCTTTATGTACACAGATATCTCGGTGGGTTTTTTTTGTGTGTGTGTGTATAAAAAGGTTGTTCATGAAAGGATTAGACAGGACTGGTCTGAAGAAAGACCTGTGAAGAACTGAGATCTGTCAGCTTCTTCCTTGGAGAAGAGAAGGCTGGAGGGTCTACAGCTTCCTCAGGGAGGGCAGTGGAGGGGCACGTGCTGATCTCCTCTCTCTAGTGACCGGTGACAGGACATGAGGAGATGGAGTGAAGGTGTGCCAGGGAAAGTTTACACTGCACAGTAGAGAAGGTTCTTCACCCAGAGGGTGGTCAGTCACTGGAACAGGCTCCCCAGGGAAGTGGTCACAGCACCAAGCCTGACAGAGTTCTGTCAGCTTCTTCCTTGGAGAAGAGAAGGCTGGAGGGTCTACAGCTTCCTCAGGGAGGGCAGTGGAGGGGCACGTGCTGACCTACTCTCTCTAGTGACCGGTGACAGGACATGAGGAAATGGAGTGAAGGTGTGCCAGGGAAAGTTTACACTGCACAGTAGAGAAGGTTCTTCACCCAGAGGGTGGTCAGTCACTGGAACAGGCTCCCCAGGGAAGTGGTCACAGCACCAAGCCTGACAGAGTTCAAGGAGTGTTGGGACGATGCTCTTAGTCATGTGGTTTAGTTCTAGGATGTCCTGCGAGGAGCAGGGAGTAGGACTTGAAGATTTTTATAAGTCCTTTCCAACCTGAGATATCCTGTGATTCTAAGATCTCAGTCACAGCCTGGGCATACAAAACAGGTCACATTGGCACTCTGGGCTAGTCCCCTTCGTTTCCAGTTTCTTCAGTACTGCTCTGTATCATGACCATAAGTTACTGATGCCCAGATAGTCCACCACATTTTACTGGGTCCAGAAAACAATCATAATAATAAAGATATTGGATTAGTTGACTGAAATCTAATTCTACTTATACTGCACTGGATACCATTTTCAAGTCACCTTCACATCTTTGACTAGCTTGTTTCCTTCTTAATTTGGCCTAATTGCATGCTTTTGAAGTCAGACCAAAGGACTGCTGTCTTTCTGGCTTACCTTGTCACTGTGTTTGTTATTCTTCATTTGTAAACTACTTCATCTGACTTGTTGGATTAATTTAATTTTTTTTTTTGACCTCGACTTTCTGGTGCCATCTTTATAGTAACTGTGAGATGTATTTGTGCTTAAACTGGGAGGTCTAGCTGTTGAACTTGGTGATCTGTTTTTGTCTTTTCTACACCATGGTCAAACTGTTTAGTACCTTTTTTACATACAATTTTGGCTGGCCGGCTTTTTCACTGTCCCTCTATCCACTCTACACCGGCTTACTTACTCATTCATGCAGAATGGCAATTCACCTCCTGTGCCTTCTGCCTGTCTTTTAAATGCATGGAGGTTCGGTGCCTGCTTCACGATGATCTCGGCTGTTTCATGTGCCACACCATAATATCAGGTTACATGCCGTGCTGTAGACGGGGATCGGGAGAAATGGGCAAATGAGATGAGGGGAAGGCTTAAACATGTTCTCTTCAGGGCAGAAACAGTGCCAAAGGCAGAAGGAAGCAGTGGGTGGTTTGGACTCTGCTCCCCCTGGTTGCTGGGGCTCCTACCTGGCTGCCACAGGGCTCAGACTGCCTGAGGCTGATGCTTACCTGCAGTCGAAAGGCTGCCAGTGTTTTTCACCTGTATATCTCTGAGGTGGGGGCCCTGTGCTCCAGAAACTATGGCCTGAGTGTTCACCCTCTGTAGATGACATAAAAATTGTAAGCATAGCCCAGAGAGCTCTGGAGACACTCCTTCCTGCCCTCTTTCTTTTTTCAGACCCTCGAGGAACTCATCTTTGGGAATTTATTCGAGATATTCTTCTCAATCCCGAGAAAAACCCAGGATTAATCAAGTGGGAAGACCGGTCAGAAGGTGTCTTCAGATTTTTAAAATCTGAAGCTGTGGCTCAGCTGTGGGGAAAGAAGAAGAACAACAGCAGCATGACTTACGAGAAACTCAGCCGGGCTATGAGGTGAGCTGGATGTTGCTGAGGAAGACTGTGGCACATACAGAGACCAACTAGATGGAGAATTTGACTTTTAAAAATGATTTGTCAACAGCACCAGTTGCTTTCTTATGGTTGCAGAAGCCTGAAAATTCACATACTACTAAACTGAGAACGTTTAAATGGCCCAGTAATGGCTGGAGACCTTTTTATTTCCAGCAACATTCAGAGACTAGGCATACCCCACATCCATTGTCTTAAAATAGGTGTTAGGACTTTCTTTCCTCTTTGGATTTAACATTTTGAGAATTTTTCCATAATCCCTGAAACTTCAAAATGTATTTTTAAAAGAATGCTGAGGTTCTTTCCTGGTCTGATTTTCAGATCCTGGCTTATCTGGAAAAAAACCCCCATGAAATCTCATAAGAGTGTGTGATAAATCTGGCTTTGCTTTGACCTGAATTACAGTGAAATTCAAACTCAGAAGCTAATTAATATAAAGTAAAAAGAAAACATCAATTTTTCCTTCTCTATCATTCAGTTATAATGATCCTAGGTATTTTATATATCTCTCAATAGAAAATAAAGACTTTTTAAGCTATCTAAGGGATAGTCTAGTTGGCAGTGGCCTTTTAGGACCATAGGTGAATTTACTCTTATATCTTTTTCTGCTTTTATTTTAACAGATACTATTACAAAAGAGAAATCCTTGAGCGTGTGGATGGTCGGAGATTAGTGTATAAATTTGGAAAGAATGCCCGAGGTTGGAGAGAAAATGAGAATTAAATATATCAAGAAATAACATTTAAAACACATGGATGTAAATATTCAAAGACTATTTTCTTATATTTATGTACCAAACTGGGGTGAAAAAACAATTCTACTTCTGTCGGGAAGAAAGAACATTATCATTATTGGTGTTAAAATTATTTTATTTGACATATGTCCTGTATGGAGAAAAAATGTACACAGTTTTCTGTGATATAAGTTAACATTATAGAATTATGATTATTTTTCCCTTCTTGTGAAGTTTTCCTCTTTTTTTTTTTAATCATACAGGCATAATGTGATTTATGAGTCATGTAAAGAAAGGGAAGGAGCTAAATACTAGGGCATTTAAGGAATATGATAATCCACTTTGGAAGGCAACAGTAAGTGGAGGAAACAGTAAAGCATCTCTGAGCCAAGTAGCCTTCTTCCATAGTCAGATGGTTTATAGCTTTCCTTGGCCAATACCACTTGTTCCTTCCCTCCTCTGATTTCTGAGTGTTTTAATACTTTGCTGGCTTTCAGCTTCTTTTCTTGAATTAGACAGTGGGTTCCTCTTCAGCTGGCTTATCCCAGCCACGAGAACAGTGGCTCTGCAAGGTGGCTGTCAGCATTTATTTGGAGAACCCATACTACCTCCACCATTGAGACCTTCTTTTGTAGGCAGACATTTAGGACCAGACCTTACCTGATACTCAGTGGCCTCCCTAACCTCCAAAGAGCATTCAGCTCACCCCAGGAAAAAAAGCTATTTTTTGTTAACTAATATCTTTGGGGCAAGCTGCTGGAAGAGTGTCAATCTTGGGGACCAAAAGCTGTTGAAGGAAGATTGTTTTCTGACTGGACAAACTTATTAAAAGGCACTGGTTTCCCAGTAGGAATGTTAATAGTCGTCTCACCCTCTTGCACTTCTAATTAAAGCTTTCAAGTCTGTGCCATATGAAGCAGTGAGGAGGTGGGCAAGCAGAACTTTTATTAATCCCATGGCATGAGGAAGCTGTCTCCCCAGTTATTTCAAGCTGTGTGGTCCTCCTTGAAGGTCAAGTCTCACTTGGACAGATACTTTCAAAAAACCTTTGAGAAATGCAAAGCTAAACTGTGTGTAAAATATTAGTTCCCTTTTCTTTCCTCAAGTCTAACTCTATACTGTACTTGTATTTGTCAGTTGTGCTTGGGATTCTTAGTTGGAGGAAAAACCCCATCCACATGGAGACACTGAGATTTTAGGGCCATTCAGATCTGGGTCGGTATTTTGAGTTCACCTCTAGCAGTGCTATGCAGACACTGAGCGTTCATCGGCAGCTTTTCCTTTCTGCAAATCACAAATGCTTTCTGTCGGCACTGAGCATACGCAGAACGTAGGGAAATAAAAACTAGAGGAGGCAGCACTTCACCAGGTCACTGAGTACATGAGATGTGGGAGTTGAGAAACAGGATTGTCTTGGTGATGTTAACAGAGGTGAAACCAAGATCAATTTCAAATCACTTTTTCAGGGATGGGGAATTTAGAAAACAATAACAGGGACTGAGAAGTCCAAGATTAAAAAAAGAAAAGAGTAAAAAAAAAGAAAGTTAAGAATATTAAATCCATCCAATATCCATTTCCTCAGGCGTCCCCTGGGTTTGAATCCATATTAGCTTGAAATACAGCAAAATACAGCTGGAGGTTGCAGGATATTCCATTTTTGTTTGTCTTAAAAGGAAATAGAGATGAAACCAAGAGACAACAGAAGTATCAATATGAAGGGTATAAAATATGCTTAGCAACAATTTGTAGGCAAACATGAGAGCCTAACTTGTTATCTACACATGTTGGGCATGTTAAACAATAACACCACCTCCTACACTGTGTATGCCAGAGCTGTCACCATCAATTACCCATACATGACAATTTTTACTCTTCATAACCTGGGTGGAGAGAGGTTCATCTCATTTACAAATCAAATAGTAAGCCTGTGTACTTCAAAGCATTTTTTTTCTCTCAGTCTATCTCTCTTCAGTTGTTTTTTTTTTTTGACTGTCTGTGCTAGCCTTGCTTGCTTTCGTGCAACTCAATAATTTCCTTTTTTAGCTTAATTTGCTACATTTCACTTCCTTTACCATCATTTTGTAGTTCACATAACGAGATTCAGGCCACTAGATAAGAAGAGCACTTTTACTTCGCTCGTAAGACCATTTCTTCCCCCTACCTGATGGCTATTTGTAGCCCTTTGCTCCATGCTCTTCACACCACCTGCCACCTCCACACCTTGGGTGGAAATCTGAGATCAGTGGTACCACCACAAATCTGCAATGTAGTTGTACCTAATCTCAGGTTAACATATATCTTATACCAATGGATTGTAATACTTCGTTAATTTGCTTTCTTACCTGATCTCTCACAAAATTTCTTGGGAGATAAAACAAACCTGTGATACATGCGTGTCACCACTTGGTTGCTGAGCAGCAGCTAAACCTGCTTTTAAAGGTTTTGAAAGATAAAACTGTACTTAGAAGCACACTCTATAAATTGAGAGAGTGATTTACGTTGGGGTGCAGTATAAATGGTCTTCCACTGTCACATCTTTCAGCACGTGGAAATCATGCAAGTTTCTGTTTCTACCCTGCAGAACTTTGCAGAGTACTAGGTACTTGTCATTCAGCATTACAATAGCACAAAGTTGGAATAGAAGCCAGCCAACATTTACTCTGTTTTACAAATATATTAACCTTTGCCTAAGACAAACACAAAGGACTGTTTAAAACTACAGTTCTTGCCAAGGACAGATGCAACCAACCAAAGAGAGTCTTTTTACCAGACCTAAGCAAACGGAGAAAATGAAGAGATGAATTTTTATGTAAATTGCTATTTAAACAAAAAGCATTTCTGATTGCTCTTTTATTTTGTATTTCAGAGGCTGAGCAATCATATTTTTAGGTGTATCCTTTAAGTTAGCAGCTGCTGAACTGGTAGCACCATGTGTATAGATTTTTATTGTACCATAATTTTTCATATGTATAAAGCTCTAGATAGGAAAGTATATTGTATTTATACAGTTACATGCAAATCGCAATGTCAAAGGGTTGGCATGAGCACTCTCAATATTTTCTGCACAATACTAGAGCAACTTGCTCTAAAAACACCCTGAGAAACTGTATGTAGGCTGTTGAACTACATAGACATTAAAATGTTTAGTTACATTTTCATCTTTCTTTCTGCAGCACATTGCATAATTCCTGCTTGCTTCTCACAGCATCGTCTTCAATGTCTACGTGTGGAAACAAATCCAACTTAGATATTTCACTATTGCCATTGTAAATCTCAGCTTGGAGACAATGTATTCACAAAATGGTTCTAAAGACAGTTTCTATTTTTGTGAATATGATATAAATTCAAATAAAACACTCATGAAAGAAATTGTTTGATTAATGTTTATCTTCCTTTTTTAATGTCTTGTGATTGGAAGTGACTAATGTGAATTCTTTCAGTACTGAAGAATATTTCAATATTGATGAAAGGACTGCTATAACTACAACAAAATCCAACAGCTTAAATTTACTAATATGTTGAATAGGCCATCTGTTGTGAAGATACTGGGTTTCCAAACCTGTTTTACATCTCACAAGCCTCACCGAAATAATGCATTATGTCAACACAGCTAGATTGCCTTTCTTGTTTGGCTGCTAAACTTAACAATGCCTTACTTCAGCACTGATTTAACTTCAAGGTGTTTTGAAGTGTGTGCAAGGGCTAGGCTGATTAAGGATGCCATTACTCACACTGAGCGTTTCCTTTACTGAATCAAAGCAGCTAAAACGATGAAATCCTGTCCTTCATGTTATTTTTCCATCTAAGTGGTGGCTACGAAAAGGGGACATCTCTCCTGATTTGCTCTGCAGCTTGAGGTAAAAGAGTGGAAATGCCTGCAATGAAAAGGAAGTCAGGGCAGACTCCTGTGGCATTTGCAGTCTGGGGGCTGTGGCTGTGCCAGCCGGGTGGGAGGGTGCCCTTTGTGGCCAGCGAGGGGCCACCCTGGAGCCCCTGTGCTGTCCTGCTGGGTATCCTGGGCTGGCAGCTCGAGGTGGTGCAGAGCAGCGAGTCTGACACAGACCTGAGCCTGCTGCTGTGCCAGCACCTCTGGAGTTGGGCTGGGATCTCCATCAGGAGCTTTGCTGCAATAGGACAAGTCACACCATCACGCTCTGTGATCTGCAAACGTGCATAATTTTGAGCAAGTGAGTGATTCCCCCGCCTTTGAAATGATGCGTATGGGTGTTTGAGGATGGTGGCTCTACAAGTGTTCAGTCTGTATTGAATCAGCCTGTATTTGAACGTGGAATTTCAAAGGGGCTCCAATATTATGTCCACATAAATAGGAGAATGGGTTTGAATTTTGAACACGGGTACAAACCCCATGTTTAGCATGCAAAATCAGTGTCCCAAAAGGGTGGTCACAGTCTGAGAACCTGGGAGTCCCAAACTAGATTTAAAAAGGAATTGGAACAAGATTTCAGGCAAGTTCAGACTGAGATTTAAATAAGCACACAGCTGTTTTACCAGTAAATGGTTGGGGCTTTTGTTTCAAGCAAGCTGATGCCAATATTTGAGACAAACACAGAAGAGAATATTGTTTGGAAGCATGCAAATAAGTGCACACTTAATACCCCCGCCCCCCAAAAAACCAAACCAAACCAAACCACAGAAAACCCCAAACCAAACCAACCAACCAAACAAAACAAAACCCAGAACCAAAAAACCAAGCAAACCAAAACTCTTCTTTGGTTGACACCTAAAATGGAGGCAAACTTCAGCTTTCAGCTACAGTCTAAGGCCACATGAAATAAAAATTCAAGGCAAAATTCAGTCTGCAAATCCTATGTAAACTGAGAATAAGTAAGAGGAGTGCTGTAAACAGAGTCTACCTACATCTTAACGTGATACAAATTTGGGTGCATGTCTGCATCAAGGACAAGTGAGAATTGCTTCAGGGAAGTGAAATCTGGTACTAGCAAGAAAATAGGTGATTAAGAGTTACCAATACCAATAGCTTCCAGTAAATGGGTTAATTATAATAATTTGAAAGATAGATTATCTATCTGGATTTTCAGTATTTGCTCCCTTGCCGATGAAACTTTGCACAATGCAGTCTAAGTCCTAAGCTTTGTGCAAGCCAAGAATTTTCTCCAACAACCACCCTTTCCACAGATATTTCGCTCCTTCAGTCACCTAAATATTAGAGAAAATAATAGGGAAAGAAACAAAATAGGAGGAAGAGACCGAGTCAATGACCAGGTCGTGATGCACCAAAAGTTCTGTGTGGAAATACAAAGGTTGTATGTGCAAAAAAATTTAATAACATCCAAGTCAGTCTATTTACAGCCTTTCCATCAGAGGTGGTTGCAAAAATTAAACATAAATTAGTGTTTACCAGTTTAATTATAACTTTAAGAAGAACAAGAAATTATAGCAATATGTCTGTGTGTACTGCATAATTTTGTGTACCTAAAAAAAATTTAATTATGAAAAATGACTGAAGTATTATTTTTGCTGAAGAATTTCTCCCGTCTATGTTTGGTATGGTGTGATACCCTCTTTGCTTTCATCTTGATTTGAAATTCAACAGTAAGATTCAATCTCAACACAGGCAATGAAGAAGGACATGGATGATGTGTATTGTTGTAGCAGGTGTTTCAAAACTAATAGGCAAACTGTAGCTTCTTCTTTATAAGTTTTTTGGTTCCTTATTTAGCATAAATACTGTCCCTGGGAACAAGGTGCGAAGTTGGGGATAAATACCAGTATCAGTGACACATCTTGTGAATTTTGCAGAGGAGCCTCCCCATCTCTCTCTAGGAGTGGTGAAGAGACCTTCAGAGCACGAAGATTGTGAAAGCCTCCTTCTTATATCTGAGTGTGTTGAGAGGCTGAATTGAACACAACACCTTAGAAACTGCTTTCTAAAGCTCCTGTCTGTATCTTGAAAGCTTTGGACAATAATGCAGCCTTCAGCATTGCGTGGCAAGGGGATTATTGTACTTCACAGCTCACTAGGGAACGCCGCAGGATGGCCTCATAGCAGCCTATGGGTGAGGAGAAGTGCTGTGTTGGAATCTGTGTTTCAACCTCTGGAGACTGCAGGACTCACTTGGTACTGAGGTCTAGTGCCACTGTGCACCTTCATCTGCATTTCTCAGTTGTACCAAGGCAGAGGGAGGCTGAAGACTTTTAAGAATGCATCCCAAGCACTTCTGTGAGCGTTGCAGAAAGGTCAGAGGATTACTGGGACTGTTGAAGTTCCTGGAGGTGATGCTGCCATGAGGATGCTAAGACACAGGCTGCCCACTGGAGATACTGAAGTGGTCTGGGAGAGGGGACTGTCCCTTCTTCAAGTCTTGCTAATTTTGCTCTCTATTTGTCAGCTTCTGTCTCCAGTTTTTTCCTCACATCCCCTTTTCCCAAGTGGTGTGGTTGTAACATCACTGTCTGTGCCCATGGAAACGGCTCTTTTCCTGGAAGGGGATGTAAAGGGTTTGTCTTCTGAGTCGGCTTTCATGGGCTAAGACTGAACCGGCCCTTTGGCTCTAGCTCACATCTTTATAGGCTGTTAATTTGCCACGGTGGGGAAATTTGGAAGTGCAACCCAAATCTGTAACCAGGGGCTCTCTTAGGGAGTCACTGAAGTTCGGAGGGGATGGAGGCTCACACCACGGGTCTGATCTTGCCCAGCCTCCTGTGGACTATGGTGCTTCTCAGCACAGCCATCCCATGAAGCCTGTGCCCAAACACTGGCAGAAGGAGAAACAACATTCACCACCAAATACTCACAGACTGGAATCTTATGCTGTCTAAGATCCCTGTGTTTTCAAAGAAAGCTTAAATAGACAGACAATTAATTAAAAAAAAAAAAAAAAAAAGAGGGGAGATCACGTTGAATTTCATCCTGCTCATAACAGATAGAATCATAATGTCTCAGGTAATTAGCTTTGCCTGAGATGATGATCACTCATTTTAGGAGTATATAAAATCTATGAGTTGTGATGTGAGGCAACCTGCAACTCTCCGTGCATCCTTCTAGAATTCCCTCTGTACTGCTATATCTCTCTCTAAATCGTACCTCCTCTGCTGGGGAAAGGCTCACCAGAGCTTATCAGATTCAATTACTGCTGTTTCATATCAATGTTCTCATGTGAAACTAGAATACAAATAAGCCAAGAGTACCTCCATACCCCCAAACAATTACAAATGCTGATGATTCACCAGTTATTCATGCCAAACCAATATTTTTCAGTATTTTATAGTTCATGAGTGAAACATTTCAGCATGTTCAGGCTGAAATCACTGGCATGCCAGGAGGCATTTCATGGAGAAGGGCACTCTGCATGGGGACACATGGCATACCCAGCAGCTGTCATGCAATCACATTTGTCTTATGGACACTTTTTACTTTTCCAGTAGGTTTGGAGGTGAAGGGATAGTAAAAGTAATATTTACTTTCAAGAAAGTTTAGAGTTAGATGATAAAGCTAATCCAATTTTTTCCTTTGCTGCCACACTTTGCCCTCCTACTTTCCCAGAGTTTTCATCTAATGTAATTTTTAAATACACATACAATGAAAAATTCTGTGGTGGTGTTAAAACTTTTTTTTTCCTGGTGTGTAGAAAGAATTTAATTCACTATGCATGGATAACCCATTTGTTTATACTCAGGTTAAGAACAAAGCCAGCTAATAAGCTTTGCTGTCACCTTAAATAAATGGTTTCACAAGATAATAACTCCATGCAGCTACGCCCAAGGGTCATCAGCATTTTTAAAGACTCTTTACGTTTCAGAAAAAGAAGTCACACTGTAAAAGCCAGCAACAGTGTGGGAGAGCTATTAAAAACTGATATTTTCTTTGGATATCAAGGTTATGAGTTACTGGGGACGTGTGGCCACAGAGGCTTTAAGCAGATCCCTCATCCCAAAAAGGGTGTACACCAGCAAGCCTTTCCTCAGCTTGGAGGAAGGCAAGGCTGGAAATTGAGCCTTATCGCAAACATATGTCCCAGCTCAGCCACCATGTGAAATACCTTGAGCTAGATTGCAGATAATAGTCATGGCCTGTTCAAGCTGACTTGAGATCCTGCTGAAAGGGCAGCTCTGGCTCCCTCGCCTCGTTTCTCTGTGCCTGTTTGTTGCCTAGTGTTTGTACCAGCACTGCCAGATCCGGAAGTCATTCTGAAATGGAAAAGGGTGAGTCTTTTTGTTAGATCTCCACATGCTCTGGCCACAGGATCATTCGTCCCAACTCAGGGGAGCAGTTGGAAACTTGCAGTCAGAGGAGCAGGAGCAGGAGATGACTTCCTACCCCTTTAGCAACTCTTTCAGTTAGATCAGTGTAAGCCAACTTATGAAACCTCAAGTGATCACCTGCTTCATGGAGAGGAACAGGGAAAGTGTGTGTGTGTGAGAGAACCTAGGATGTGTATAAATATATAAATTAGCAACACCTTTCCTTTCATTTTGTATATTAATGAGATCATTTTGTGTTTTACTTTTGTGATGATGTTTCTCTGGCCTTAAAAGTCTTTTTGTATGCTTAGCAAAGCACAAATCTCCAGGGACCAGTGAGATCGGGGCATGAAACTCTCTTAACACAAAATGTGGCAGTCCAAGGGTATTGCAAACTTCCTCTGCCAAGCAACACAGCTGAGTTTTCTGGGGAGTCAGTAACACAGGGTATCAGTTTGGAAAGACACCTCCTACTTGTGAGTGTCCTCACAGGATAGTGAGGAGATCACATGAATCACAAGGATCTCTGAAACTCTGACATCCATGCCTGGGGAGAAAGGGAAGGAAGGGGATCAAAACCACTGATAAATGGGGTTGGGGGTGCTTGATGTTTTTTATTTGTGTCACCAAGATAAAGAGATGTGTTATAAGTGGTGGAATATAATTTAAAAAAGGAGAAACTGCAAAGATGAATTTTGGGAATAACTTCTTGACTGTGCAACTTGTCCTTCTGAAGGGCGGGTTGAGTAACTGGAGGTGCTTGGTCTGCAGAGCTGCTCTGTGCTCACTATGCTGCAGTGCACAATCAGAATTAGAAACTATTATAACTGTTATGACTGAAATTGCAGTGTGATGCATCAAGTCCTTTTGAACTCTGGGTGCTGCATTTGCCTATTAATACCTGAGAACAATGACCTCATCTCTCCTAAGGGAAGTGGTTGAGGCCCCATCACTGGGCACCAGTAGGGCCTGATTTTCAGAGGCAGTGAGCAATCACCTATCCCGTGAAAAGCCAAGATGGAAAATAAACTGCAGATAACAATCTGGTGCCAGCACAAGGATAGGATAGCTGTGACCTGCTATGTATTTTTTCCATTTCAATCTTTTGGGATTGCGCTATTTGTGTTCACCTGATATGCTAGTAAATGTAATTTTTTTTTAAAAAATACTCTGTAATCAACCCACACAGCTCAGTTCCTCTGCCAGTTCCCACACCTTCTTTCCTCAGCCCATTGAAAATGCTTGGTTGAAAAAAGAACCTAAGAAACCACAAGTGGAGTGGATCATCACACCCCTGCAAAAGCTTGGTTGCAGACAATTAATTTCTTTTGGCTAGATTATTCCCAGGGCTTACACATCTGCCCAAAGGAGTGAAGCAGAAAAGTGCATCTCCTACCTAATGCTGAGCAGCAACTACACATTTGGGTTTGGGTGTGGTGCCTGGGCCCCACATCTGTTCTGCAGACATGAGCATGGGCACAGAGGTGATGTGGAGACACAGCAATGCTTCTCTGTCTCAGGTGGTGGACAGGGGGAGATGGGAACTGCCCTGTGAGGAGTAGATGCTGCTACTTCCTTCCAGGGAAAGTTAGGAAAGAAGATATGACTCCGAGTAAGTTTATGGGTTTATTTAAAGCAAGATAGCTACAGGTATCCTTTAATATCCTACTTAAGGAACTTGAGGTACTAAGAGGTCTATGGTCCAAAGGTTTGGGTAGCAGAAGGTGGAACTCTATACGGCTGGGGAGGCTGAGATACTGCAGTAACAGTGCCCATTCTCCCTTTCCTGCTATGTCTTGGTGAAAAAGCAGGTACGTGCACTGCAGTGGAAAGGGATGGCATTGAGAGAGTTCAAGTTTTACTATCTTGAGATGTTCCTGATTATGTCATTTTTTATCTACCAAATGCAATAAAGCGTAAATCCTAACTGTGACCTGGATCATTACCTGCAGGTGAAAATGTACCCATGACCCACACGTGTGTTCATACATGAGTGGGCTCACAGAGAAATTGTCCTATATATGGAGTCCAAATTAATCAGTCACTTCAGCATGTGTACTCTCATTTTCTCACTGGCAATGTCTGATTTTTTTCTCCAGCTACTGTTTTGAGATAATAGAGTTGGAGGCTTCATTCTTCTTTCCTTTAGTGTAATTGTAAATATGTTTTTCCTAAATTCTGCTTTTGATGAACAGGGTGGTGTGCTCATACCTCTGTGGAGTGCTGTGTGCTTACTTATTAGGGGACTTTGTTGAGTGCACAGGAATATAAAAAGTACTGGTTTGGCTTTGGTCTCTTGGAAGGATCTTGTAGTGGATGGTGTCAACCACTTCAGAAAGAGACTCTGCAGTTCATCACTGTGCCACGTTGTATTCAGACACAAATCTTTCTCAGTGCTTCAGGTGACTGCAGCTGAAGCACAACGCAGGCTTATGACAAATGTGTACGTGGGAGCTGTAGCCACAGCACCTATTCTCACTGCATTATTTCTGGAGTCTGATATGTTTGAAAAGACCATTTCTGCAATGCCTTTTGCTTTATTATACAGCTTTGTTTTCTGTACTAATATGGGGCAAACAATAGTTTGCCACAGGAACCCAGTATAACCCACAGATGAGACAGCCCAGGTGATGGTCTTGAGTTTTTTGCTCATAAACTTTTGACTCTATTTTGGGTCTGTCGGTTTTATTTCACCATGTAGAAACTATGGCCTAGGTACTGAGCATGGTATGAAAGTGGAAAATTGCTGCTCGTAGGTTTTCCTTGATGCATATCTCATGGGAAAAACAGGAAAGAAGTGCTAGGTTCTTAAATTAATCACAATGTTTTTTGTGTTGGGTTGGTTTTATGCGTATTTTTTATCCAGAAGGCATGTTGCAAATAAGTAAAAGCAGCCATGACTTATAACTTCTAAAATTTGAACATACTATTTTTTTGAAATATCATGAAAGTTTAAAAAAAATATACTACAATATAAAAAAAGTTATTTTTTAAATTTGGAATAGGTTTTGTTTATTTTTCCTCTGTACCCATCTGACTAGTGAGAGCCTTTTGAAACTTTCCCACTGGAAATTTGGTTGGACTCTTGATCAGCATGCCCACACAAATTAAGATCAGAAAAAAGGAAATGAGACCTCAGAATGGAATGCTAAAAGAATATGAATTGAATGTTTCACATCAGCAGGTCTTTCAAAAATCTATTCAAAATGGTTTAGGAAGGTGTTTGAGGCAATCTTTGAGTTGTTAACAGTATGTTCAAAAAAGAAAATCAGAGCTGTGGTAAACAGAAAAAGATAAATACAGAAACAGCGCTGAAAAAGGAAATAGTGAGAAGAAGAGGACCAAGCCAAATGTAGGTCAGATAGTGTAACTACTCCAAAATTGCTAGACGTGCTCTATTTGCAAAACACCTGTAAAGCCACAATGGATTTCCAAGCACAATCCCAACCACTTTTATGCTGTGTTAGTGTGACAGGCTGACATTTCTTTATAAACACGATAGAGAACATGTTAGGTTTATTGTGCTAGGCTTTTGACTGCTTCATAGATACTTTCATAAACCAAGTATGGAAACATGATCCTAATGAAATTGCTCTAAACTGTGCTCAAACTAGTTGCAAAATTGTACTCCAGGAGTGGCTATTAGTGATTCACTGTCAAACTATTGAATTAAATGTGACTCCACTGTGATCTTTCATGGGCCAAGTACTATTCAGTATTTTCATTAATGACTTCGCTTATGAAAAAACAGAGTCGGTTTGCTGAGTTTGTAGGTCATGCCAGTCCTTTGAAGGAAAGGATGAAAATTCAAAACAATGATGATACACTACAGGAGTGATAAGTAAATAAGTAAAAGGCCATTCCAGGCAAACAAAAGCAAGAGCAATGGCTCAATATGTTGCACAAATATGCAAGTTGCACAAATATGAGAAGGTAAATGACTTATTGGATGGTTGTTTTGTAGAAAGGAGGAATGCAGTGTTGCAGTGGATCACCGGTTATGAATGAGTTGGCAGTGCCATGCTGTTGTGAAAAAATAGATGAGAACATATAAATAGGTGTGACAGCTGTGAGATAACAACACTGCCCTTCCAGCCTACTCAGCAGAAGTGGGACTAGCTTTAGGTACAGCAACATGTTCAGCTTTGGACACCGTACTTCTTTTAAAATTAAAAAAAAAAAGCCAAACAAAACTAGTTGCCTGGTAGTGCAGCAAGAAGGACTGGAAAGCTAATAAAGATGTTTTATGGAGCAAGGTTAGAAAACCAGGGTTATTTTACAGAAAGATGGTAGCAGTCTTCAAACATGTAAAAAGTTGTGAGAAAAAAAGATAAACCTTTCCCCATTATTAGTGAGACAAAATGAGAAATAACAAGCCAAAACTATAACAAATTAAATTTGGGTTACATGTATGCAAGAGATTTGTGATGGTGTGGATAGGAGTCCCAACAGCAGACATTTGTAAGAACAAGTTAGACCAACATCTTAGGGAATTACATAAGTGCAGATGATCTTTCTTTCGGGTGAGGGGTGAACTGGCAGCATCTTAGATCTTTTCCAGCTTGGCATTTTATGAGTCTGCAATATGCCTTCATGAATCATGTAAGCATTGAGGAAACAAGAATGTCTCCATGAAAAAAATACTTTTTCAAAATCCTCTGACCAAGCTACATGCATTGACAGTTCATAAAGTTGGCTTTTGTTAGGATTTCATTGTTGTATTTGGTCAATTTTTTCTATATTTTGCAAGAAATTATAGGCATTTCTTGGACAGAAGAGTAGCATGTGAACAAACCTTCTAAATTCAAATATGTGCAGTATTCAAACCTGCTGCAGAGGACAAGTGGGAGAACAGCTCACAGTGACCTACTCTGAGTCATGTTTGAGCCTCACCTTTCTAACCTGTTAGGTAATTGTTTACTGTGTACTGTTTCCCTGCAGGTGAGTGATAATGAAAGTTCAAATGTTAAAAGAAATTGAGAGGTTGTTGTTCTCATTAGATTGTGGGGAGCATTAACCTAGATTGGTCTATACTGCTCCACTGGCAGCATCATGTGCTGCAGATAACTGCCCTCCTATCTACAAAAAGATACAACAAAAAGTTTCCTGTATGCATATAACACAATTTCATAACCCATCCCTGTGCAGTATCCTAAAATACCTTTCAATCCTGTCTTCAAAATCTTTTTGTCAGAAACAGAAGTGCAATAATCCTCACACCATTTATACACACAAAAGAAAGCCAGTCTCTAGTTGGTGTTTTTGAGATGCTTATGTACATATCTGTGTAGGCTTGAGCTGAATCAACTTCCTCAATGACATATGAATAGATCCTGAATGCAAATGCATCTGCCAGATACAAGGAGCTGCCCTGTGCTGGGATTGTCTTTTCTTTTCATTTAGCTGTCATGAAGCACTCTCATTTCTAGTGAAATGCTTTTGCTGAAAGTGTTAGGAAATAAGGCTTAATGGGTTTTGTTTACTTGTTAGAGAAAAAAATAAATTCTTAACCTTAAAAAATGAAAGGTAATGTAGACATTTCTGGTTTGGCAGAAAAGATCATCCATCCAGTTAATCAGCCTGCCTGGTTGGCTTTTGTTTAATGAAAATTGAAACTTTTAGCCAATCCCATTCTTCTTTTTGACCAGTGGTAGACACCCAGTGAAAGGTGAATAAGTGGAATCTGTTTCAAAAGAAACAGAACAAGTTAAAGGAATTTGTGCTATTTTTTTTCTTTCATGTACCACGTGTAGATCATCTCTTTTGCAACATTTCTGTTCTCTGGTTTCATTCTCCAGTTTTAGTCTTCAGTTGAGTTCTCGGCTAAAAAGAAAAGCTGAGAAATCTTACCATCGAACTTCCATATCACTATCAACAAAGAACAAAGAAAGGAGATCTAGCCATTTAAAATGCAGCTGATAGAAACAAAATGCATTTGTGTCCATCTCCTAAGCTGAGTGATACTTGCTATGTAGGAAGACAGTAACAAAAGCCTGGCTGCAGCCTGCTAGGATCAATTATCTGAGGATCGTCTGTCGAGAATGAACAATTTCTGTGTTTGCGTGTGGGTTTGGGACATGCAGGATGTGCAGTGGCTGTGTTGGGAGAGTCAGCAGGCAAACGTGGCAGGTCAGCAGCACACTCTGCACAGCACTGCAGGAAGAGTAAAAATCCTATGCAAAGAAAGAGCAAGCCTATGCTGGCTGTGGTATCAGATCAGTTTGTAGCAACAACAGATAAGTGCTAATGACTAATTTACTTAGTACTACTAAGCTAATTCTATTACCTAGAAGAAAGCTCTCTCTACCTTGGCGTTTGGAGAATTCCAGGGCAAAATCAAAAGAGAGACGATGACCCAAGAGTTAACAAGATGGAAACATCTTAACTGTGCTTGCCAGACCACAGCAAAATGGATTTGGCACTTGGTACTGTCGTCCTCAGGTACATGAAATGATGTCGGCCTTGGATATATCAGGAAGCAAGGACTGAGCCTCATGCTGCTATCTTCTAAGGATAACTTGCTCTCTTCCTGATGCCTAATAAGAACTGGGATATGCCTAATCAGACCAAACAAAAGATGTAGAGATTAAACTGCACCATTGGTATGCACTGGTGAGATGACTGGAGAAGATCTCTCACATGCAACAGCTTCATTTCCATGCTTAAGTGATTTACTTCTTTATTAAGTCCACTTGAATCAGCATTTCATCCCAGGAAATTAAATGTATGTGAAAGAAGAGTTGGCATCTTGACCACAAGCTATGCTATAGGTGTGGATTTAAATACACAAGCCTGCAGAGTTAGATATTACTAATAAGGGAAATAGAGCAGAAAAATAATTTGCATATGCTCACTCTTGGTGAAAAAAAAAAGTTATGGAAATCCTAAAAGGTCAATGGAAAGTATTTAAAAGATAAAAGAAAGCAGCACTATCACAAATATATAATTTCTCAAAGAACTGCTGTTTCACTTCATGGGTAGACTGTTGATTTCAGCAATGTAGGAAAGGTAGCAGAATTATCTGCTTATAATTATGATACTCACAGCTTTAAAACTCTCTGAATGTTTCCATAATTCTGGGAAAAAAATCTATAGCTTGTGAGTAACTCTGTCCTCCCCTGCTTGAGACCAGAAGCAGTCATGATATTTTGGCGTGAAATGATTTATTTCCAGAAACTGCTAAGGTAAAATTCTGCTTATGATTCTCTGTAGATTTGATTGTCATTTTAAAATCAGCTCCTGCCTCACCCCTTCTCGACTGCAGGATACAGGAGGAGGGCTGGAGAGATGGTGCTGGAGACTGCAGTCCTTTTAGGCACCAATGTTGTGTACCAGGGATGATGGTCCTGCACAGGTGCCATCCAGCAAGAAGTTTTAGTCATTCTTAACATGAGTTGTGAATAGGAGTTGGCTGCTGCAGATGAAAGATTCCATATCCCAGTTACTCACTGCTCAGTTATTCCACACGCCCAAGGTTTTAAACTTCTAATGAAAACACACTTTGATCTTGATTCTCTGGAAAGAGGGCAATTTGTTAACCATGAATCAATAGGATTGCCTCTTGCCATACCAAATAGTTCAGCCATGTTTTGAGAGCTTTGTAAATTCACTGTGGCACAGAAACTGGGAACTTCTCTCACTTAGAGTTTTCTCTAATATTTACAGAATCTAGGATGTGATATAACTTTTAAGCCTGGATTTCAGTTGAATTTGTCAGTGAAATGAGGATGTCAGGAAAAATAAAAATTAAGATGCATTCCAAGTTGCTTGTGGGAGAAATCTTCACAAACAGCTATTTGCATTCATATGAAGTACCTTAGATTAATATTTATTTAATTATTAGCTCATAACAGATTTACTTTGTTGTTGTAAAGTGAAGTTGTAGAGGCACATGGAGAATCAGTCATCACAACTGATGGAGAAACATTAAACCCTTCCCAGAAGCTGACAAGAAGGGGCGCACAGAGATGCCAGGCAATGTGCTTGGATGCTTGAACTTAAAACAAAAAACATCCCAAAATGAGACTTGTTGGCAACTGAGCACCTCATGACCATCATCACAGCACCCATCCCGTAACTGAGCCTGGCCTAGTGAGGAACAGCCTATTTTTCTGAGGGCAGATCTGCACGTTGGCACAGGGGAGAACAGGGGTTGTCCCAGGCCACACAGGCAGCACCAGGGTGAGGACATTCCTGCGGCTTGTTTCTGCTAATCCGACACATTTCTGTTCATCGTATAGAAGAATATAGTCTAAACAAAAACCTGGCAGATGGGTGAAATTGTTGGGGTGGTTGAAGCAGTGGAAGAATTTTATAAATAAACATAGGTGATCAAGCATTTGAGAGGTTTTCCCAAGAAAATACCAGCAAACTGCTGCTTTTTAAAGGCTTGGAGGAAAGATTTGGGAAAGCAAGTGCAGGTCACTGGGGAGCTGCCCAGGAATAACATGAGTATCTCTGTGGCCTTTCCAATGCCTCTGAACAATATCCCAGCAGCGAGTGAGTGCCTGGTGGAGGCTGTGCACTTGCTGGTACCGTGGCAGAGTCCCTGTAGGTCACACAAGCTCGTCCCTCTCCCCCAGTGCTTGCTCAGCAATGCTGTGGTAGCTTTGAATCAGGTGGCCAGAAGTAGCTGCAGTTTTCTCCTGTGGTGACTTTGTTTCGCTTGGGTTACAGGCTGTAGTCACGCATGTTCCCAGAGGTGACAGGGGACAGCTTTGGGCAGAAGGCATAGCTGATGGCTCTCTTTCTCAGTCCCTTGTGGTCTTACCCTGCATTTCCTTCCATGTGAGCTGCAAAATGCTTGGCTCCTCTTTTGGTGGCTAGTGGCATAACCCAATGGTTACCTTGAAATGTGGGTGCTAAGCCAAGTGCCTGGGAGGCAAAACTTTGTGTCCTGGTAAATGTCTCCTCCAGTTTCTGTACATAAAAAAGGTAATTTTCTTTATATCTGACATTTTCTTGTCTACATGGTATGTAATGATGCTGGAGCAAACCTGGTTAAGTTGCAAAAGGAGTCAGTTTATCTGATTATATTTGTTTTCCTTCACTGTTCTTTAAAAAAATAATTAGATGTGATTAGTAATATTTGCTGTAGCCTGGCAATACATATAGCGGCAACAGATGAGATTCAATCTCAGGTGAAACCGTCATCCCCAGCTAATGTGTGTGGGAGAGGCGTGCAGACAAGATTTTCAGCCCATTTGTTCAGTTATGTAATGGCCTTTTAAACATTTTCCATTTATGGTCCCTGTTTAGTTTACTCTAAATCACAATGGCTTCATGTCAATCCAAGCCATAACGTACACCAGACAGCCTAGCCATAAATCAGAGCAGCCTATGATCTCTGGGCATTTCTTCTTTAATGAAAAACCAAAATGTCCATCCCCTGCCTTTTGAAATGAGACTTGAGAAGATAATTAATTTTGATTGCTGCATAGAACAAACCTGTTCAGAGAGACTAGATCTTCACCACTAAGAAGTGAAATAAGGATTTAGAAACTCTTCCTTTTAAAAATATTTGAATTTACCCTTTTTTTTAATCTGGCTTCAGTCATGATTGAAAGAGAAAACATGGTGGGGAAAATCAGTCCTGCAGTACAACTTTCAAACTCTTCAGAGTCAGGAGCACTGACAGGCTCTTTTTGCAGTATTTCCATACATCTCATTAAATTAGGTTTGGGTTGGTGTCTAAATTAGGATATTTACTGGACTGAGGAAAACCCTGGCTCTATTGTAAACTAGTCATAACATGAGTTTCAGCAGTGTTTGCTTCTTAATTATCCTGATTTCAGCACTTCACTCCCTTCTTAACTTTTTCAACCACCATGTACTTAAGACTCAGGATGTATCTTTTTTTTATTAAAAAAGTCAATGGTGAGCTAAGTTATTTGGGCTTCAGCCTTGGGGGTCAATGCTTTTCCTTCCACTCCTCCTCCCCCTGGGCCCTCACCATAGGCATGAGCCAGAATGCAAACCATGAAGATGGGGCTCTAGGGAGTGTAACCCAGAGTCTGTGGTGTCCACCAAAGGATGCTGTAGCCTAGCATGACTGTGCTGGGTTATGCAGTGCAGTCAGGCCCTCTGCAACGTGCATCTCATACATCTTCCCCAAAAATGAGCAATAAAAGTGAGTGAGGAACATTGTGGTGCCGGTAAGAGCCGCGTTTTTAAGAAAATCATTGCGATGTGTTGGGGCTTCCCCCATGTCAGAGCCAGCAAGTTCAGCTCAGGTGTGACTCAGGACAGGGTGCAGTGTTGAGGTGCCCTGGGTCATTCTGAGCAACCAGGCTGGGTGCAGGCTTTTGTGGAACCAGGCTGGCCACAAAATTAGCACAGCTGCTCTGCTGAACTGCCTGTGCACAGTGCGCAGTGCAGCAGAAATCCATCACCCGTGGTTTTTCACCTGCTGCCCAGGGCTGTTGTAGCTCCTTAATTAGCAGGGTTCGCCTCTTACATCATTAGGTGGATCTCTGTTTTAAAGGTGATGTTGTTTCTGGTGTTTGGACTGGCTTGCACAGTTTGCATGGTGCTGCTTGTCACCCTGACAGACAAAGTGAAACATCTGATCAGATCTTTTGCCTCTGTACTGGGCAATGAAAGGCACATGGACAATTATGCACCTGTCTTGTCAAGGTAGACAACCCCTGTTATAAGCGGGTGTGCCAGCTGGGCGTGCAGATGCACCCAAGGTAGCTTCCATTTAGTGTGCTCGGGTACTGGTGGCACTTGAACTGTGTGTGCGTGGCCAACAGCCAGACCTTCCTGGGAAGTGGGATGAACCCCTGGGCAATTAGCCCATGCAGCACTCTGTGCAGCCACGGGGGTGCCTGCAAGCTCCGGGTGAAAGCAGCTGGGGTCTGCCCCTCTGTGCTGCCTCCTGTACGCCCTCGGGATGGTGGGTGTCCTGGGTGCTCCTGGTGCTGGCAGCCAGTGCGGGAAGGAGAGGGATGGCTGTGCTGTGGCACTGCTGAGCCACCGCGCTTCGGCACCCATGGCCAGGGCTCAGCCTCTCCTGCTCTCCACCTTTTCACTGCGTGCACCCCACCTTCGTTTTTAACACACTTCTTCCTTGTTACGAGGGACACGTTAAACCACAGCAGGCCATAGGATGGATGTTAGGGCTCTGCCAGCTAACTGATTAACTCTGTGGGTGCCTCTGTTTTAGCTGCAGGTAGAGATGGGCATAGAGGTCAGTCCCTTGCTGAAGGTCTCCAGACAGGTGCTCCCAGGAAACCAAAATGCTGCCTGGTCTGTCTGCCTGGGGGAGGGCAAGTCCCTTCCCGGGCATTTCTGAGGGATGTGAGCTCTGGCGGAAAACCACAGATCTTGGAATTCCAAACTCCCAACATTTCAGCCTAAGAGGCTGATCCCCCCGTCTGTTGGGTTAAGAGCGTGCTGCAGAGGGAGAGTGGAACTGCTGTGCCTATTTCTGTGTTAATGAAGACAGACTGTACCCTATATTTCTTCTCTGTATTGACTTTATCGGATTGAAATCTGATGGGTCTGGTATATTTGTGAGAGCCTTGTGTGCATTGTTCTGCTGTTTGGTTTTGATAAAACGTGGTATTGTACTTGATGTTCTTTAGCTACGTCAAACCTTGCTTCATGGCTAATGCATGGCATTAGTCCATACCACAAGTTGTGCAATGCTTTACAGCAAAAATATTGATGCTTCTTGGGGATTAAGAGTGTTATTTCAGTGTAAGTTCAACTGAAGAAGGGAAGACAGAATTGAGGGAAGAATAATTTCACTGCAAAATAAGGTTGGTTAAAAGAAAAATGCTCTTTTTCTTTACCCATTCAAGCATTATGCATTAATCTGTTTCTAAAAGATTTTTTTTTTCTTTTTTTTAAGACATTTTTGTTTTAATTTCAAGCTGAAGCAAAAGAGTAATGATAAAAAAGCAAAAAGTTTTGTCTGGAGCCCTTCAGAGAGCACATCTAACCCAATCAGGGAGAGAGAATGACGAAAAATTTTACAGTAGCTGGTCTGTTTCCCAGTGGATATTTCCAGTAAAGTCTCAAGAACTGGGACAGTTCAAGCCAGCAATGTTTCTCATATCTGACCAAATTCCTGTAATTCTGCTGAAAAGAGGTGGCAGCAGAGGTGGATTTGGTCCATTCTGCACAGAGCTGGCACCTGGACATAATCACTCTGGGAAGCTCTGATGGGAACTAAATGAGTACAGCCTCTGTGGTTATATCTGAGCTGCTAAATTGAACAGTGAAGAAACACTCCTTGCTTGATTGTTTATGCCATTACACTTTCACAACATCCCTGGCACCCTTTTCCAGCAGTTCCCAGCATGTTTTAGGATGGGCTGCTCCCCACCAGAAGTCTGCATGGAGAGAGGGACTCCAATGGTCCTGGGGACTGCAAGGTTTAGTTTGCCTGCAGGGACATAGTGGCAGGATCTGCAAGCTGAGTGGGCTTTGCAGTCCTAGGGAAGCAGGGGTGACAAAACCATCTGCTCTTCAGCACCCCAGGCGGAAGGCTGCCTGCTTAGCTGAGCCCTTGGTGAGCTTGCAGCACTGTGGCTTTTGCCTTTATGATGGGAATTTGAGGTTCTTTTACCCTGGCAAGTGGATGGCTCCTTGTCCTAGCAGTGCTCAATTTATTCTGCTCCTTCTATTTCCCAGCCAAGGAGGCCCCTGTAGTCTGGAGAGCAAGGATCAGTGTGGATTAAATGGTCCTGCTTTCAGGAGAAATGCCACCTCCGCTTCTCCAGGTAGCAGCAAGATAATTCTCTCACATCCACCCTTTGGACTCTGATTCATGAGCTGTACGCGTTCATGCTGGGCTGATAAATGAGATTAGCAGCATGATGGGCTGCCACACCTGTCTGTCTGTTATTGCCCTGCAACAGGGGCAGTGAAAAGGCACAGTGTCAGCTTCGTACGCTCTCCAGGTCATATGCTGATAAAGACAAACAAACGGCTTTTTTTTGCTTTTGTTTTATGCTACTCTGCCTTAAAACAGTGTGTGGCAGTGACACATGACCCCTCAGATAAATAAATAGATTTTGAAATTTCATTTCCAGCATAAATTCTTTGAGACTTGTTCTGCCCTTTTTTTTTCCACAGGGCCCAGTCTCTACTAAGACTGGCAGATTGTTATTAGCACTGCTACTATTAATCACACGAATAATAACAGCAGTGAGTACCTACATGAACCAGATAATGAACCTCTTAGGTGCCACAAACGCTTTTTATCATGCAATGAAAACGTTTATGTCATATAGCCTAAATGCCTTGACTCCAGCTAAAACCCAGACCCCTGGCTTTCTTCCAGAGTGTTTCTGACTATCCACATAGTAATTTTGGGGTCAGTGTCGCATGTTCAGAGCCAGGCTGCCTGAGTCCAGAAGGTCAGAGAAGGATGTTCCACGCTTATGCAATGATTTATTCTAGAAAGATCACTCCATCTTGCTCTAAACCCAGCTCTCATACATATTACAGGGATCTCTACCCACTGAAGTTTGCATGTGGTGTTTTTGCATATTAAATTCCCGAGTCCTCAGGTCATCATTTGCATCGTGTATCTTCCTCTCTTGGGCTGACGATGTTGCAGTATGAAAACACTGAGGCTAATTGTTCTACTGTTACAAAGATCTCTTGAAACAAAGCAGGTTTGGAGGATAATGCAGAGCAGGTGCTCAGAACACGGGAAGTTCTGTTGTCCAGTGACAGGTACCAAATGTAACCACAGGTACTGTCCTTTGTATTGGCTGCATTTTTCTCTAGGTGTTTCAAACCTTCACGAAAAGAGAGGCAGCATAGACAACCTCCACGAGTATCTTCCACATCTAATCCTATAAGCATAACATTAATTTATGTTTTGCATAACTACGCGTGTTTTTCTGGAAGTAGACCTGCCTTTATTTTATTTACACTGTGTTACGGCTGTTAGTACAGTCAAGGACATAGATTCAGAACTGCATTTAATCTCCGTGGATAAGTCATCTTGAACAGATGAAGGGAGGAAATCCTCCAAAGTCCAGTAAAAATATTTTCAAGTCATACATAAATACTTTTTTTTGGTAAGATGATGTAATTCACCCTTATGATTCTTAAAGAGGGATATTGCTGTAGCAGAGCTGCATGGGGGTTTTAAAGCTTTTACAGAAAGGTTAGACATTAAATTCCACAAAATTGCCATGAGGAAAATGAGAATATATGCCATTATTATGACTATTTATCCTTAGGCTATAGTAAGAGAAACAAAACTTTAGCCAGTGAAAAGAGAGAAAGCTGAACACCATGTTACAGATTCCTTGTAAAATCTGTCCTTTTCTTTTAGCTGCAAGTATTAATTGGTAGCAAAGAAAAGCAAGTAAGGCTGCAGAGGAGTCAGACATAGCAGCAACCTTGTAAAGGGCCACTCCATTTTTAAAAGTAATTTCCATATTCACATGACATAAAGTATTTTTTAATATAAGCTTTGTTTTGTTCTTGGAAACTTTGTCATTTTAATCAAAATAGAACAAATCTAGGAATGTTAAAATTATTATTATAAATTATTAATGAAATACTGAAGCAAAAAATGAGGTGGAAAACAACTGTAGAAATCAATATGAAGGGGGTTTAGAGGTAGGCTTGGGAGTTTGTTTGGGTGGTTTCTTTTCTTTGCGTTCTTTTGGTGCTTATATGAAGTATCTTATTTTTCTACTTCAATATAATATGAGTAGCATAAGATGAAGGAAAACCTAATGAAATGCAGTAATTTCAAAAGTGATCCTGAAGAAGCTGTGCCATTATTTTATCTTGAAAGAAAAACTGTTTTAAGCTAGCCTGTGAAATTTACTGTTTGATTCATGTGGACATTCCAGAAAAATCCCTTCCACATAATACCTGAATAGTTCAACTGCAAATTCAGTGGCAACTGTAGCAATATCCAATTACAGCACTCAATAGTCAAGCAACATTATTTTATGGCAAATACCTTTGATAGCAATTTCCTGGTGTTTGTTTCATGTTTAATTTAAAGCAGGCTCATAATAAAACATGCTTATAATGGCATGACTTCTTATAATATATATTTATATACTGCACCTCATCAGTAAAAAAAAAAAATCCCAAGAAACCAAGAGAAATAGTCATGCTTAGCGGCAGAAAGTGCAGGGGAAATAAAAAAAAAACCAAGAAGCCCAAATGACATGTAAATGAGCAGTTATCTCTTATCCTGCTGTGATGCCCAGATGAATAAACAAGAATTAGTGTACGCTTTTTTTTGTTAACAGATCATTCTGTAGAATTATATATGTTTGGTTCATTATGAACTTGTGAGCTGTAATTAGGGATTTTCTAGGTGCTGTGCAATGAGCTGGTAATTCATAGTGTTGGAGTGGCTCTCACATTAACCCCCTCACATACATGTGCTTTCAGTGCACTCAATATTAGCAGCTAACTAATAGAGTAAATGAGCTGAAATTACTGCATGTGAAGAGTTAATGAAGAGTTTTTAATACACTTTATGGTCATAATTTAGTGTAGTACACAATTACAAACCTGGGAAGAGTAGAGCTTTCAGCCTGATCAGAGGATAATATGGTGGATCATTTCTCTTTTATAGAGGCCTGCTGATTTAGCATTCCTTAGTTGATAGAGTTGATCTCCATAAAAATGCATGGTAAGAATTAGGTAGAAAAAGTAATTAATTGCATAAGGCTTTTGGGATATGCATTTGCATTGCCTATATTCATGCCTACCTGCTAACTGCGAGCTAAGAAACAGATGTATGTATACATATGTGCTTTATGTGAACAGGTGTATGGGTGAATGGGTTATTCATGTTTTTCAGAAGCTTTATAGACAGTAATTCAAATATTTATACTAGTTTTAGGAGCGCCATGAAGTTAGGTTTCTTAATAAATAGCTTGTTTTCTTTCTAGAGATTATGAATCACATTTTATGTTTCTTAACTACCTAGGAGTAGTTCATGAATAATCAGTCATGCAAAGCTGTCACACTTGGTTAAATAGCTCAGTCCTGTTTTTACTGCTTCAGTCCTTTATATCTTTAATTACCTTTATTTAGCTGATATGAATCACCCTAGAACACATACTCTCCTAAGCAGCCATATTTCTGCATGTATTCTGCAAAGCACTGATTGCACTTCTGGCTGGAGTGCAAAATACAACAATGTATCTCTTCTTCTTTGGCATGGTTATGGAAATATTTTCCATAGTTCTTAATCCTTTTTATCTACAGAGAACTTGTTCTTCCCCCCTCCACCTTCCTCCATTCACCTCCTGCCCCCCTTTCTTAGACGTATTTCACTGCACTGGTATTCTTGCTCAGTTGCCTTCTTATATAAGCATACACATTTTTGTTTCATGCGAAGTCCCTTGTGAGAACATTTTTTTCCAGCACCTTCACTCCTGGAACAAACTTCTTTGGATATGCAGCCCAAAATGCATTCATGATTCCCCCGTTTGCAATCGACTCTGCACTTCTCTGTGCCTAAAGAACATTGAGTCCAAAGCTGCTGCACACAGCTGGTCTCTAGCTGACAGCGTGAAACTCTGTGTTTAAGACAGCAGTTCACTCAGAAGGGGCTTGATAACTTCAAACATAAACATTACTGTCATAATAAATGCCTGGAAAAGCCGCTTGGCAGCCTAACCTACTCCACTGCTCGGGTGTTTGTAATGAAAAAGTGATGATGGGTTAAAGTCATAGTAACTAGAAAAGCCAGTTGATGACTGCCAAAGACACTCTCTGGCTAATGTGAATGTCACTTTCCATTTATTTTTTCATAATCCCGCTGTTACAGTGGACAGACAGATTTGTTATAATGGCTAGTGTCTGCAGATTAAATGTGATTAATTCTCCAAAATGAAAGGACTTCATCTTCATGCAAAAAGTTAATTAGGCTCTAAAAATTGTCTTGCAAATCTCCAAAGGAAAGACAGACAAAAAAACCCCAAAGAAGATAAACTAGCTGGATTATTTCAGGATGGTAATTTAGTTAGATCTATTACTTCAAATTCTTTCCTCTTTTTTGAATACGTTTTAACTTCCTTTCAAGGACTGCAGCTGATTATGTGTACATGAATATAAACAAATGACTCTTCTCTGCTCATTGCAAGGGGTTGGACCAGATGACATTTAAAGGTCCCAAACCATTCAATGATTCTATTCCTGTAGCTGAGAAGATGAGTTTAAGTGTCCAGTATGTCTGATTTTTTAACAGGCTTGTGGCCAAGGACATGGTATTTCACATTTCTGTGTTTTGGACTAAGTAATATGAGGGTTCAGACAAGCTTTCTCTCTCTTTCTCTTTTTCCCTGTCCCCTCGAGCTTTTATCTTGTTTTCAAAATTTTCCCTTGAAACTTCCAGCTTATGAGTAATAGGGAAACATCTATAAAAACAACACTTACTGTGAAAATACCTGCTCAGAGATAGCTGCATAATGTCAAACACATCAACAAGTCGTTAGCACCCTAACCTTCTGATGCATCGTCTGACATCAGCGATGCCTGCAATCAGACTGGCAGAGGCTGCTGTTCTGGCTGGTCTTGCTTTTTCAAATTCCTCTTTGCATATTCACTGCCAACTGCACAAAACCGATACGCCTTTTTGATGAAACAAAGGAATTATTATTGGACAAACTGCTGATAACAATATGTTGTTATTTGCATATCTAAATGCTGGCTTGTGAGTAAGCACTGTAGGTCTGGGAATGGGTGGGTTTCTGTTAGAATGACTGAGGCTGTACCTCTGCTTTAGTGAATAATGCTCACCAAGTGTCCTCCCATTGTCTGTACACAGAAAAGTAGGAGCCACTCGTTCCAGTCCACAGAAACCTTTGCCTCACAGTACATATAGAAAGAACAGTAAGTTTTTGCTCTAACGTGATTTTTTTCTTGATGTTTTGTGAACACGTTGATAATTTTCATTCCAGAAAGTTACATGGAATGTTCACAGAGGTGTTTAATCAAGTTTGAAGTTTCTGGTACCCAAAACTGTGACCCCACTTGAGCGCAGCTTATTGGTTTTTCTAACACAAATGTGTTATCTTTTCCAAGCCTTGGACAATGAAGCTGACGAGATCATTTGTGCCTCAATCTGAACATTTTACTTCTTTAACTGGGATTTAGTTCCAATGTTTTCCTCTTCTTTTTATCCCTACCTACTTACCTTACTTGCCTTTTGCAGTACCGCTCCTCCACAATTTCAGTGCTAGACACCAATGTCCCCTCCAGTCCCTCTTGTACTTCCAACATTTGATCTATTTTGGTAAACAAGTTGATAAAGCTGCTTTCTTGCACACTGTGCCAGGTACACCGTGGCTCATAGTGCGGGGCAGGGGTTTTATTCACCTGCTTCTTGTTTATTCCCTCCAAACTGAAGTACGCACTTGGGAGTCAGCATGGATGGAACAGCTCCACGTACCCACCCTTTGAAGGGAAAATCCCAGGTGAAAATCAAAATGCAACAAACTCTTTATGACCTATGGACCTGTTTCTTGTATAACAGGTGTTTCCAACACTGGAAATTCAGGTGATTTTTGCGCTGCTCCAGGCTTTGGAGGTGATCCAAAGCTGCTCTTGGAAGACCCTGGTGAAACAGGTGTATTTTGCATGCCATAAGCCACTGTGTTACTAGTCCACAGTCTCTCTGAACTCCATAATTTCCTAAAAAAAGGCATCTTCCTTTCAAGACCTTTGATGGATGAAGACCTTTCTCAAGATACTACAGCTTTCCATCCACAGAAGAGATTAACTTGGAAAATGCCAGCAGTGAGGCCTCGCACTGACAAAAACTTTTCTGCCCTGCATTTAGCTGGGCAGCAGGTGCTCCTTGTGCCATCCCTGTGCACAGACAGGGGGACACGAGTCCCGTGGCCATGTCACACCCACACCACACCCGAGTTGTGGCACTGGGACGTGAGGATGATAAGCAGGGGGCAGCCTGTACCTGGGTTTCACCCTGGTGTGAATTTGTATGTGTGTAGCACTGTCTGTAGTAAGATTCAAGGGTCAAAATCTCCCTGACTCCCAGGTTGTATGTGCATGCTTTGCCTCCAGGAAAGCTGTCAAGTAGTGATGTTTAAGGATTTTGGGACAGTGGGGGTTTTGCTCGTGGTTAAAATATCAAAGCCATGGAAATTATACCCTCTGAGACTTGCAAGAGAGAAAAGGATAAATAAAGAATGGGGCTGATGGACCTTCTCCCCTATGTTTGTAGTTCATGCAACACCCAGATCTCTCAGCTCTCGTGTTCACTGGAAGAGCCCTTGTGTGAAAATGGGAGCTGGGTTGTGTTAGGAGTGCTGCACAGTAGACACACATGATGGATCTGTGGGAGATGATTCCTGCCCTGGGTCTTACAAAGCTACTCATCTTCTCATGTTCTATTCAGCACTTTGTCTTTCCAAATGGTCAGGGGAGTTTGGAAAAGCTGATACGTGAGTGCTTTTACAAATAATCCCACAAAGAAGTGAAGGCAGTCGATGGACAGCTCTGTTGAGTAGTGCCATTGTTAAGAATTCTCCTCTCTGCTGTAACCCAAAGAAGGCATTTTCATGGTGCCCCTGCAGGAGCCGCTCTGCTAGGGCTGTGGGAACAACTGGAATCTGAGTTTTCAGAGCTCTGCAGAAGGCACTCCTGCAGACCGCAGCATAGCTTCTGGAGGCTGAGGTGTGACAGCGCTGACCTGGTCTGCAGGCAGGATTGGGTAGGTGATGATGCCCTCTAGTGACTTCCTAACGAGAAATGGGATGGAGCAAAGGAGGGAATGTTTTTGAGCTGGTAAAAGACCTAAGCTGATAAAGAATTCAGGGCCCCTGTCTTTATTTTTCTGTCTGACTGAATGCAGTTATTGTATTTATTCCCAGCAGCATGTTGAATTGCTCCAACATAATGAGGCCTTTGTGAAATATTGGGCTTGGTGCAGTTTAACCCTTGAGCCTTTTTGTTAAGGAATTCTGCTCTACTCTAGAAGAAGTTTTCATAAAATAAAATACACAGCTGTACTATTCCTCTTTAAATAAGGAGAGAACTTTTTATAATGCAAGGGCTATGTTTTCATACAAACCTTATTAGTCATACTGTGTCTGTTTTCTTGCCATGGGAAATTCAGGTTAAAAAATATAATAACTGGATTTATTCTCTGCATTCATTTAGTGGACTTTACTTAACTTTGTGGGATGTCTCCACAATTTCCTTATTTTTTTCCAGCTGAGTACAATGGAATTTGAATCAGATGTTTTATAAGAACAGTATTAGTTATGTGGGCAGTGCTTTCTGAATGCAGATGAGTCACTTGTAAGGAGTGTAAGAACAGTGGATATAAAAGGTTGACAATCACCAAGTTTGCATTCAAAGTACTCTGATCCACTCACCCCCTTTGGTACGCCCTCAGTTTTCCATGAACGGATCCGTTCTGCAGATGCTCTTGTCTGCTTCCATGCTCTCGTGTCTGTGCAGCTTTTCTTGTTTCACTTGTAGCAGAACATCACAAAAGATCCTGTTCTGTGAGATCTATCACAGACACACATACTACTTAACTTTAATTCTTGAATTACTATCAGAGTTTTGCTGTATCACTTCTCTTGGAAAGAGACTTCTTTTGTGTGTGTATGTGTGCATCTTCTCTTATTACTGAAAATATGTCAATGTTAAATAAAAAATTCCAAGTCATCTCACGTCCAAAAACTCCAGTAGTTTTCCTTGTTGTTTCACATGGTTGTTCATGGCTTTGTTTGGCCTCAGTCTGAGGTGAAGGAGTAGGAGAATGAGGAGGAGAAAATACATCCTCTGTGCTTGGCAAAGGAGCCACCATCCTGCCTCTTCAGCGCCTCTTGTTTGTTCCCAGAAAGCGTGAATATGGCCAAACATATAACAAGCAAATATCGTACCTTGTACCAAATCTACATCCTCCTTGTTTGCTTCACTCCTTGTATCTTCAAATACTCGTCCTGCAAGATCTCCAGGTGAGGGCTGTCCTGCTGCTCAGTGGGTCCTACCCCGCCCAGCATGGCCCTCACTGTCACCTCTAGACCAACACTGTACCAGTGGGTGGTGGATGAGTTTGCAAGGGCTGCAGGAAAATCCTACAGGCAAAATGAGGACCAGGTAGTACAGGTGAGGTGAAAAGGGATGCAAAAAAGGGAAGGGACACATGGGAGAACAGAGGTAGTAAATTGAAAAATGCAGGGAGAACAAAAGGATGTATTTGTCTTCCAATTCAACCAGGTTCTTTGCGTCTCAATGCTCCCAAAACCTGGGAAACAGAGGTGCTGTGTTTGCGAGAGGTCAACAGTAACAAGGGCAATAGAGGAGCAGAGAAATACACAAAGAGAAGTGTGTTGGAATGGGGCAGATAAAACCCAGGTGCATGTCACAACATGCCCCAACCTTTTATCTTCGTTGTCACTTGACCATCTGAAATAATCAGAGGGTATTAATTAGATTAGCAACAAGAATTCAGTGGGTGGAGAAGTGGGACAATCTGCTTGCATTACGCATGTCAGCACGTATGACTTCTGTGCTAATACAAGGTGTCTGTTTTGACAGTTCTTGGTGCTCCCTCAAGCTGACAGAAAAGTGCTCTGGGTTGAAAGAGGTGTACTTAATCTGTATTTCACTACTTACAGATCTCAATTAGAAGAGGATAAAAAATGTGCTAGATCCAGTACTAATAGGCCCTGTGTGAAAAGGGCATTATACCTACAGAACCTCCCATCTGAGAGGATAAAGTGAGATGTGAAATAAAGGGAGGTGTCTCTGTTTGGGTTTTGGAGTCCTCAAGTAAAACTGTCAATTATCAAGGTTAATCTTATCCTTTGATCACACTCTTTTTTTCATGTAGTAGCTGTCCTTTTTAAATGTACACAAATGCTTAAAAAAACTAAAGCCCTACCTTGTTGGTACTATTATAATTCAAATTATTTTCTTAGTAACTTTGTGTGCACAGGTTGTTTTCATATATAGATCATGTTTTTGAAAACTTGAGTGAGTTCATGCAGTACTGGAGGAGAAGAAAGCAAGCCTGTGCTGGTGAATTTGGAAGAGCAGGTCTCTTCAGGCCATGTGGTGTACAGGCTTAGAACTGTATGACGTGGTCTTACTGGCTGTTCTGTCTGCACCTGTGGGCATCCCTTCAGCTATCACTCTGCCTGATTCCCTGCTGTGGAAGAGTGCTCTCTAAGGATGTGCCTGACCATCAGCAGAGGACAGTTTCAATACGTTTGTTGTTTTTCTACATGCACGGTTATTACAGATGGTACAGGTGCAGGATGTTACACCTGTGTGCCTTCACGGGGTGAGGAAGAAGATGGGTTTTCTCTTTGTCAGGCAGGGTGATGGAGAAGCAAAGAGACTTTCCTAGAAACAGATTAAATATTGGAGCAGGGATTGATAACAGAACTGGAGAACGCCTTGCTTCTATGTCCCTTTTGTTTACCAGGGGAAAAGAATCATAGAATGAATTAGTAAATGACTTCTATTAGGAATTTTTGAGCAAGGTTTTATTCATTTACCTTAACCCAGTATAAGGGTTTACCGTGGACCTGGAAAATTTTACTTCTGAGTGCTCAAAGTTCCTGTGTGTTGATGTATTGGGGTTTTTGGTGTTTTGTAGTATCGAGTTGTAATCTCTGAAACTGTGGTTTTTAAAGTACCTCTGTGCATGTACTGAAACCACAGGGCTTCCAAATTTGTGCTTTTTCTTCATGCTATATCTGAAAAAGAAGACTAGATGAGAGGAACTTACCACATTTTCAGGGGAATCAACACTTGGGAACGGATGGCTCTTACATTTAAGCAAGTTGTTCTTTGCCTATTGTTGGTATATCACAGACAGACTGACAGGAATAGGTCTCTGCAGGTAGAACTGAGAGCAGGGTTTGGCTGCAAAGCCTGGATGACTGGGAAGGGTACACAGGAGGGCAAGAACCTGTGTTGTAATTGCATAACTGACAGTTGAAAAAAAACCGCTTTCAATTATGAACTAAAAAGTGCACAAGAAACACTGAGATAGCAATTCCTTTAATCCTACACTTTCAGTCACATGATGGGACAGGACCACACTTTGAGGCAATCTGATTTTCTTCCTATAGATTTAGGATTCTTCCACAATTCCCTAATTGCTGTGGAATGTTGGTAATAACAAGCAGGGCATTATCACTACATCTGGATTGTACAGCACTAGAATAGTTTGCATTTCTTTAGTCTCATTTACCATGGGGAATTTAGATGTAACCTGACTGGTGAACCTACATGATTAATATTCCTTTTTTTAGGCATGCAGAAATTGAGACGAACCATGCTAGTATTTTTTTTTTCCTCCACACTGTACAGGCCAGGAAAGCATGAGATTGGAACACATCCTTAAAGGGTTAATTGCTTTAACCCCTGAAGTATGTGTGCAGCTTGCACAAAAATCTTCATTCTCAGCTTCGGTGTCTTGGGCATATGCCAAAGAAATTAATAGAAGAAACTTCTTTAATGGTTAACTTCTGTGTTCTTCTGTGTTCTTTAACATAGAATAGGTTTTCTCAGGCTTTCAGTATACTTTGCATTTCTAAGAAATACATTAAAAAATGTATTAATACGGAGAACATACATAATCTCTTATTCCTGAGACCTGTTTTGTGAACAGTATTCTGACTAGCATGGTTATTTGAGTGGTCAGATCACAGTTCTAACACTCCTTCTAGGATCTGTTTCTATAGCATGCAGAATTCACATGCTTCTTAGCTACTGGTTTTGACTGCACTGTAAGACAGCAAAAGATTTGAGCCAAGGCTTACTTGAACTAAGTCAAAGTTTTAATGCTCTTAAAATCTACACAGATTATTTCTAAATACCACTTCCTTTTCAGCAAATATAGTAGATCTTTACAGCAGAATATGGATCTTTACTTTCTCAGAATTGATATCTGAGAAATGTTGTGGCATTTCCAGTCTTCTGGCAGATAGGATTTACAATTTAAGTGAAAGCGTGTCATTCGGACTACTTTAAAATGCTTCATTAATTTTTTTCCTCTCAGAGAAGTACATGTAATGCAACAGCGTGGTTTGGATGGTGATTACCAGACAGTGGTAAAAAAATAATATATTAAAGACAGGAGGACCACATGTGTGTACTGGTTTTGGCTGGGAACGAGTTCATTTTCTTCCTAGCAGCCAGCGTGGGGCTATGTTTGTATTTGTGCTGGAAACACTATTGATAACACAGGGACTCGAGCAGCTGTTTGGGGTTTAGTGGCTGGCTGGGGTTGAACCACAACACTGTGGGTTGAACTCTCTGTGAAATGCTCTTACAGTGTTAAAGTGCAAGTCATGAGAAAGAAAATGATGGTCTCTGCCTTGCATACAAGTGTGCAAACAACTAGATGCCCTGTGTTGATATGTGGAGAAAAAAATTACATAATTTCTGGGTCTTCTGTTTCCCAGCAGCACAGTTAGCAGTATGTCCAATAGCTCACTATACACTGTGACCCCAAAAGTGTAAAATCAGACTCACGAATAAGTAGGTTTTTGTCTGATTTACCTGCTGAGAGCTCAGGACCCTGGAGGTACGGATATTTCGTGTTTCCTTCTCCCCTCATTGTTATTCTGAAGGATGTGTACTGAAATGCCCAGCTCATTGCCCACGATCTCTCAGCCATCTGATGACCTCTGCTAACCTGGACCAGACTGGAATGGTTGTTCAGCCATTCAGCTGGGGAGATAACGTTAGTCCGAGTTCTTGGCCATAACTCCTCAGTTTCCAGGCTAGTGCATGTAGGCAAGATGAACCTATCACAGCTGTGGTTTAATGGGTAGAAACAATTAAGTAATTATAAATCAATGAGCTCTGTAACTCTGGTATTATAATAATTACATTTTAAAAGGCACTACTTAGTTACAATTCAGGAATTATTTACAGGCAATAATTAAGGTCAAACTGACTTCCTCCTGCTACACAGAGTATTTGTATGAGCAGCATGTCAAACAATAAATAATTAAAGGCAAACCTAATTGCCGAGTGTACTGAAGTGTGTCATTATCCTAGAGATTATGCTCTTGTGTCTATCACTGGTTATATTTTAAAGATAAAATATGTCTTTTTTAAATAAAAATGCAAATTGTCTTAATATGTTACTTTTTGGTTAGAATGGTATAATTTCCTTCAGGGTTTTTTTACTCAACCCACAGGAAAGGGAATAAAGTAACAGGAAAAAGAGTATGGCACATTCCATGTATGAAGCAATCCTATGAAGAAAGAATAGATGAGAAAAATTAGTGCAATCATTTTACAGGATTATTCCCCACAGTATATTTCCCAGTGCTTTGTCTGGTCTAGTTTGCAAAGATGCAAATGATGTTGGTTTTATTGCTTCCCTTAGGGGAGATTATTCCAGTCTAATAACACTCACAGTTAGGAAATTTTACTGATGTTCAAACTGTTTTTCTTTACCTGACTTTACCCCCATTGCTCCTAGTCATAAATTCCCACAGGCGATTCAGGATAGCTCCTCTCCTTCCTGGGTGTTCTGAGCCAAGCAATACACAAGTATTTCTTTTAATCTTTCATTGAAGTCTCTCTACACGATGGACGCTGCAGCCTTGGAGAGCCTCCAAGCCTGAAGGCACCCTCTGGTCTCTGCCCTGCATCCACACGAGTGGCTGTGCCTGGATACATTTGTGTGCAGGGATGGGTATTCCCGAAATGCTCACCCCAGACAGGGCCCTCATGGTACCCACTGACCTGTAAAGCATTCTCTTGCAAATGGGTTTCTTTTCCAGGCAGAAGAGAAGTCACCTCCAAGGCGGGTAACCTCGAGGAAAGGTGAATGCATAGGATCAGCACACAGTCATAAAGGTGGGGAGGGATCCCAAGAGGTCTCTGGTCTGACCTCCATCACAGAGAATGGCAAACTAGGAAAGCAGGTTGTGTTGTACAAGGTTTGCTTAGCTGGGTCTCAAAAGCCCTCAAAACCACTTGTTCCCCAGCCTTTCTCAGTGGCCTGTTTGGACACTCCATTTTGTTGTTGAAATATTTTTTCCTTTGCACCCAGCCAGAAACTAATCTTGTACTTATTAGTCTCCTAGGATTCATTTTATGTTTGAGCAGAAGTAGCAGTTGAGAATTGTCTCATGAGCTTTGAAAGGTAGAACAGACTTCTCCAGTTTTGGATCAGCAGAATGTTGTCAAGTTACCTTCCCTCTTTCTTTCCAGTCCACTGACAATTTGTTTAAATGCTAAACCTGGGAAAAAAAAAAATCTTTGCAGTAACGTCTTGACAAAGCATGCTTAAAACGCTTGTGTTAAAACACTTCAAATTTAGTCTTATTATGAGAGTCATTTCATAAAATGTTGATAAGTTTCTGATAAAATACTTCACATTACATGACTGTGGTTGTCACACTGTGCACTCTTTCTGCATTATTTGTATGGAAAGTGGAATTTTCTACAGGAAATGCTCTCCTTTCCTGTCGTGATATCAACATCAGATGCCCTTGGGGACATCTCCTAAGGGGATTTGCTTTCAGAGCCTGGTGTACAACTGGCTCTGTCACCGAACTGCCATTCCTGCTCAGTGCTCCTCTGTTTTCTCTGCATTCCTAGTGCTGAACAGGAGCTGAGCCTTCCGCCGCTCCATCTCACTAGTGCAAACCTCCTCTTTTTAATCTCCATTGGCACTGGATAATTAAGTCACCTACTGGTTCCCTTCCCTGATATATATTGCTGTATCTCACAGTTCTGGCAGCCTTGATTATCACCTGGGAATTGTGCTCCTCCCAGACGGATGTGTCACTGATAAACAGATAATACCTATGCTTTTTGCAACAGCAAGTGCAGTGCACATTTATTTGAATTTTTTTTTTTTTAACTAACAACCTCTAGTTCTTGCAGTCGTTTGAAGACCCCTGCCTCTTCTTGCTCTCCTCCATGTCACTTCCAGATGCCATGTTTATTGAAGTGGGACTATAAGTTCCATAGGTTCAGTATTTCAGCTAAAGTCTTACAAACACTGAGAACAGATATTTCATGTATCTGTCAGCCTGTGCTCTGCTTCACACATCCAAGCGTGATGTCAGCCTCTCATTTTTTGGTTGTGGCAGCATAATCTTTACTCAAGTGGAGCCTGGGCTTTGGTAGATTCCCTGCCTCCATGTACTCAAAATTTATTTCTGGATGGTCGTTCCCCATTCTCTTTTTGTTGAGTTGAACACATCTGTGTAAGTGTAGCATCTTCCACTTGACCCTTCTTCAGGTTCTAATCTGTTTTTCTTCCAGTTTCTTGAATTTTCTTATTGATGACTACAACAGTTAGCACTGTTTTCTGAGGCTCTTCTCCATATTTTCTTCAGAGTTAAGTGTTTAGTTAAATATAGTTGTAGTACTCCATACGCCAACAGAACAATTTCAATAAGATATGAAAGCCACAGTATTTGTCGTGGGGAAAATAGGCATTAGTTTAGGAACAGATATATCTATAAAGGGAACAAAATAGAATGCCTGCTTTATAAATTATTGCGAGGGAAAAATGGTATGTCTTTATGATAAAAAGTTTCCAAAACTCAAGGATGATGTATTTCATACAAAGGCTGCCTAGGAAACCGTTTCAAAAATAACAAAACGAAAGAGTTATATTCTAAAGAAAATGTGTTTATTTTTAATTTAGCAAAATATCGGGTTTACAATAAGATTCTTTTGTGGAGATGTACAGATACACACAGAAGCCAAAATAATAACTCAGGGATACTGGAATAGCCTTTAGCAAAAATATTTCAAAGGGGACAGGCTTTTCAAAAACTTGGCTTTGTCTTAAGAACCAAATCAACTCACCATGTTCTTAGAGACTTGTGGCACACATGGCTTTGAGCACTTCTGAAAATTTGCCTATGGAGGTGGATCCTGAGCACTTGAAAAAATTATCCTTGAGCTCTTTGGAAAATCTGGCTACATTTTAGACAAATGCCTGTTCTGTGATCTCTTGCCCTTTGATATACTAAAGCTTCTCATTGCTATTTGATGAACCGCTTGTTGACATATATTTATTAGTTTTTAGCTGACTTTAAAAAAATAAGGGAGGAGGGGAATCCTGGACTTTGTAGAGATGTGGCTGAACTATAGAGGGAAAATTCAACAGCCAGCCAAACAGTCAATGACATTTCTCAGTCTCTTGAGATGACCCAGAGTGTACAGTCCAACTGCAGGCCTGGAGAGTCTTTCTCACACTCCAATCCTTAGTTGCATCAAGGTTTCAAAGTTTTATTTATGTTACTGAGAAATGTTTGCATAGCCTTTTCCACCACCAAAGGGGAAGAAAATACAGCAAAACTTTGTGCTGATGCAGAGAATGTTTAGACAGTTTGGAAAGTATTTTACAGGTAAGTACCATAACTAATCCCACTGCAGAACAAGTCTTTTCTGATAAAAGAGACAGTAAGAGAATATGTAGTGGGATGTATCCGATATTTCACAAAAAGCTGACTTTAAGTATCACCTACAACAGCTATATTAATCTAATGCAGTGTAGCAGGCATTTACTAAGGTTTCTGGATTACATTAATGTTTTTTAGATATGCATATTGACAAAACACATCAAGCCTATTTTCCATCCTGACAGTGCAAATGTTGACCTGGCCGTTCTTTTCCAGCCTCCCACCCTCTGAAGAGCATCTAAAGCGAATGTGCGGAATACACATCCCTGTGTATTTAACTGACGATCAAAATCTTGTGGCTTCCCTGCATTTCTGAACATATATCAGACAAAATGTAATCCGGTGCAAATCCGGATCGGATCAGCAGGAATATGTTGGCTGGTCTGGAAGTGTCCTAGGTGAAACTGTAAGGCTACCTGGTGTATTATACTCCCAGCTGTTCCATGAGCAGAGGCTGATTCCTGCCAGACTTTTTTCTAGAACACTGTTGAATTCTTTTTCATCCACTTATCTTGAAATGGATCATTTTTTTTGAACATATGCCTCTCTTGCTGTACTCACAGTTGTCAAATTTACAAAAGTAATAGTAATTATTTACAGGACTAGGTGGTTAACTTGCTCTTGTTTCAACTACCAGTGCTATCCTGACTAATCAGTATTTAATTCTGCATTCCACCTCTCTATTGACCTTTGAAAATACTTTCTGCTATCTATCAGATAATAGTATATAGTAGGAATTATTTTAGATCTTACGTGGATGATTAATTCTCTGTTTTTCAACATGGTGAGAAGGGTAGACTGCTTCGATGCATTTCTCAAAATTACACTGAAGTAGTTTCTGAGCAACAGAAGTGGCAGAACTGTGCCATGGGTGCAGTGATCTAAGCTACATGATAGAAGACAACATTAATGCTTTGTTTTTAGAAGTTATTTGTTTACTTATTCCCCATAGCCTCTTTTCAAAGATTATCCAAGAGATGCTTAACTATAGCAGCAAGGTAAAGATATGATTGCATAATAGATATGGTTTAGGATGAGTTTTAATCTGTACTGAATCTTCTCACTAAATAATGAATGATATGTAGCTGATGGAAGAGATACAGGAGAGAAAGAGCAGCTGGTGTTTTGACTGATTCTATGATATTGTAATTATGTTTCTAAATCTGTGCCAGGTGCTTTAACAATTCTAGCTAGGATTTATTTTACGTGGATGTAAATAAATAGAGATTGTGGTTAATTTTCCTGTTTCCTGAAATAGGATTTCATAGGTGTCAGTGAAAACAATGTGATTGAGGCCTAGAAAAAATAGGAGACTTAATTATTGGACCTGTGCAGCAAAAGTAATGAGGTGCTTGAGAGGTTGACTGGGTAGCAAGGGGTGATTTTGAGATGATTTAGCAGGTTATTTAGTCCATCAAAGGGTCTGTATTTGTCTTATTAAGCACATGAAAGCTAGGAAGTGACCAAACTTGAGGTGTGAGCCCATGGTGCAGACAGTGACTGGAGTTGGCATGGGTACACATTGTATGGGTAAGTCACTAATCAATTGAAAAATGCCTTGCAGATGGATGACAGAAGCTAAGCAGCAGGGAATGCAGGGGGAAAAATGAAAACAGACAGATTAGATGTAATTAAAGAGCAAGGGAGAAGAGATTTGCATACAAATTTTTTGACTCACCTGCTTGAAAGCTTGACCGGCACCATGCTTCATTACTTACTGTGCTACACCAGCGCAGGGAACCGAAGCAACAGATCTGGTCTGGATTTAAGTGTGTGGTTAAGGGTGACTGGCTGAGTGAAAGCTCCTGACTGGCAGCAGAGGGAGGCTCCTGCCAGGCATGAGGAGCTAATGGATGAACAGCCAAACCTAGAGCAGCATCCAGAGACCCTGGAGAGTCAGTGTGAGTGGGGCACAGAGGGCAAGAAAGGATTTGCAGCTGACAATAGCACACACGTCAGTTTTAGGAGATCTTCATTATTATATTCTTAAGGGTTTAACTTGATTTAAATTTAGATATTTATTTTAATGCAACATAAGTCAGATAGCATTAGGAATAATACGTTATTACTTACTCCCAAATAACTGTATTTAACTCTGGTTGCCTCTACTGAAAGCATAGAAGTAAGCGGGAAAGAAACAATCTTGTTCAACTCACAATGGACAAGGCTTGAGGTTTCTGTGAAATGTGGCCATATTTTCTATTTCACAAAATGGTTTTTTGTTTTTTTTTAGTTTAAAATATCCTCTAAAGCCATACAAGATTACAACAAATCTCATAATATTTCATTTAAGTCTCTATGACGATGGTTATTGTGCAATTTGCGTTTCAACATACAGTTATGCTCTCTGGACTTGAGCCCTACTGGAACATGATCAACTTCAGGATAAACAACAAAGAGAGGATATAATTATATGTACTCACAGGAGATGAAAATTAAAACAGTTTTCCAGTTTATAGATGTCAAATGGGCTTGAGTCAATTAGAAAAATCATCTTTCACCATAGGTTACAGCAGTTAATTAATTTTAAAGTGAGGGATGGTCACCTAGTGCAACTTCTTAAGCGGTTGTGTTTCTTTCAGTGATAAGCAAAAGTATTAAATCTTTTCCCCACTGCAGTGCCCAGCAGCGGAAACCAGTCCTTGCCAAAATCCATAAAGCCTTATGCCTCATCCTCCTCTAAATCCCTCCTCAAAACCTTTTTCTGCTGTGATGCTCATGAACCACTCCCATCAGTTAGGCAAGTAGTGAGCTGTAGTGAAGTCTGTTTGATTTACAACTGTAAAGCAGTCTTTCCAATCCACTCCCACCTTGTTCATCTCTTTCATCCATTGCTTTTATCCCGTCCGATAAGAACCCTGTTAGATCTGTGATGCAGGAACTCTTTCTTATTATTGTTTGCAAAATACCTAATTAAATTGAATCCTTTCATTTGGGGTTTCTAGGTGCAACTGTAATATAAATAGTAAATAATAACTTTGTGAGATTATCATTATCTCTAACCCAAAAATCTCAAAATAACACTTCATTAGTAGGTGATGTGCAGTGCACTGGGGTGCCACAACAGAATCTCAGCACCAGACAAATCCTGCCCAGTAATATGGAGGAATGTTAATAGATTTGTGGAACTGTGCATGTGTGAGTCTGTACAGCTTGCTTGCAAAACACCATCCAGACTAGGAAGTTAGAACAAAAAGTATTTCCATTGTAAGATGTTTTGTAGTACACAGCAAAATATTCTGTATGTACCTAGGTCTGTTTTATTGGTGTTCTGATTGACCACCTGTGCCCAAAGAGCCTCCCACATTAACAGAGCTTAGGAATAAAATGTAACCTGAGATTCCTCACATTTGGACCATAATAGCATGTCTTGTCCTGCAGTGAAAAGTGTTTCATCGCAGAAGTGATGAGATCATTAGTAAAACCTTACAGGAGAGGTTACAGGGGAAAGTGCTGGGTCATTTCTGTGTGACTGGGTTTTTAGCATGTTAACATGGCTGTGATATTGACAATTAAGTCAAAACTGGCAATGAAAATGAATACCCAGGGCATCACTAAGCCAGGAGGAGAACACTATGTCTTTTGAGAAGTCTGTGTAACTGGTCATACCTGTTCTAAAATGAGTACATTCTTTGAAAAGCATTAAAGGAAACTGACCTTACCTTAGTGCCTAATCATAATAAATGACAGACTGAGTTAATTATTACTTGGCAATTCTTTATTTAAACTTTGTACTAAGATTCATTTGCAGTATATTCTTTCATGCAGAACATAAAAGATGTAATTGTGTGCAGAGTGGGAGTGGTGTTTCCCTAGGTCAAGTAAGGAATTATTCCTTTATATATTTGCCCTGTATGAAAAATACATGCATGCTGTACATGAGTATCCCAGTTTATAGGACTGCTTCTAGTAATTGTTTGCACAAATTGAGCACAGTCACTTTCCTAATGCTTGGGTGTCACTTTTCTTCTTAGACTGGTAGAAGGGAGCAAGATATTGATGTGTTTGCACAGAGCAGCAGAAACTAGGTAAACCCTTCCAGACCCAGTCTTCATCCTTCCCCACTCCATATACCAGTATTTCTAAATCAGCTGGCTTGATCACTCCATCTCACAGTCTTGTAGGACTTGGTAAAAAGTCAGGGCCCAGACTTTGCTCCCAGGCCGTTGATTAGCCATCCCCAGCGACGAAACAAAGTAATTTTTGCTGAACCTTTGTACTCAGTGGACGGAAGCTTGCCTTCTGCCTTAAGAAACCTGGTACAGACACTGTCTCACCAGATCGCTTTTCTGACCCAAAACATATGTCTAGCTTTTGTATGTGTCCCACATGTGTAGTTGTTGCACCAAGAAATTTTTGTGAATTAACAGAGGTGTAGGACATGTGGAATGAGACATAAGCAAATCAAAGCAGAAGTCACTTTGGAAAACATTAATGTAATTTTTTTAAAACAATGCAACATCATGAGAAAGGGGGAATACTAGCAAATACTCCAGAGTTTTCTTCTGCAAAGCAGGATTCTTCTTTTTATTTAATCATCCTCTTGCCCCCTCCCCAGCTCTCCTACCCTCCAGATAACAAGCATCACGTCCCTCCACCCCCACCTCCAAAATAAAAACCAAAAGACAACCCTCTAAAAACTTCTGAACCTGCCTTCCTTGGATAACCATCAGGTTTCTATCAAAATCAACAGGATCCTGTTGAGATTGAGATAATTTAATGCCAAACTTGTAAATAATTCTCAGCCAGGCCTGAAAGACTTCTTCCAGCACATTGCTCCTCAAACCTGCTGCCTTTTCTCCCATCTTTGAGCCTGCTTCCTACAGCTCACAGCCATATTTTGAGCTCAAAGCCCCTGGCCATTCCCTACCTTGGGAACTGGTGGCGAGCTGGTAGCATCTCCCTGTGCTTGTTTTTAGCATAGCATGAAGCTTACCGTGCAGGAGGGAAGGTGGAGGAGCAGAGTCAACATCAACACAAGGGTTAAGAACGGAAGTCAAACCCAATTAATTCAGTCTTGGCTGGCTGATGTTTGTTAGTAGTATCTGGTGAATTAGAGAACACCAAAAAAGCCTAGACTCCATTCAACTTTAGAAGTTTCCATAGAGAGGGAAAAGGAAGAAAAGTAATTGCCTTTGCTCCAGGGGATCAGGAGTGATGTGCTAGGTGCACTAAGAAATAAGCTGTGAAAGTCATCTCTGGCCATCCTGCGGGAGACTGGAACCACAAAGGTGCTAACAGACACTTTAATTAGTGCTAAAGTTACTAGCCCTCGGGGCAACTTCCTTTAGTAGCCCTTCTCTGCAAGTACTTTGGGTTCACCTACTCTGCTCTCTGGGAGTCTCTGCACTGTGGGGCTCTCAGCTCAGAAGGGTCCAAGATGAGTGGCTGTATCACAGAGGAGTGCAAGCAACTACAGGGGAAGGAAGCTTGTTTTTCCAGCGTGGGGAAAATGGATGGTGTGCCACAGAGTGCTCATTGTTTCATCACAGAGCCACTGTTTTTTCTGTTATCAAATACTTTTAGAAAGTAAATGTTTTTCTAAGCTCTACTATTTTTCTGCCCTTTAGATACTCTTGTTCTTAGTCCTTCGCCCTATATTTTCCCTAATGTTTTCTTCATGTGTGTGTTTCTAAATGTCCCCTTGACATCTAAAGTCTTTGTCCTATTTGACTTTTTCAATAGGCTTCCTTTTTCCTTCTTTTTTTTTTTTTTCTTTATTCTCTCTTGCATATTCCTCTCCCTTTCCCCCAGTATTATATTTATTTATTAACTGCACTTAAGCAGCCTCAGTTGACCACAACTGACCTTCTGGCATGAGGGCATATTATACTGGTCACAATCTACAAAGCATAGCAGAAAGGAATTTTATCCTCTTTCCACAGATAAGGAAAACGTGGCTCTGGCTAGTCAGTGTCTTGACCTAACCCTTGAAAGGAAGCCAGATGCTTTTGGGCTTGAGATCTTGTAGGGTAGGGTAGGGTAGGGTAGGGTAGGGTAGGGTAGGACAGAATATTTCAGTTGGAAGGGACCTACAGTGATTATCTAGTCCACCTGACCACTTCAGGGCTGACCAGAAGTTAAAACCTGTTATTAGGGAAGGTGCTGATGTTATTAGGGAAGGTGCTTATGTTATTAGGGAAAGTCTCAAATGCTTCTGAAATACTGACAGGTTTGGGGTACTGACCACCTGCTTAGAAAGCCTGTTCCAGTATTTGACCACCCTCTCAGTAAAGAAATGCTTAGCAACATCAACTAAGGGTTCATCTCCCCTGACAGCTTTGAACCAGTCCCATCTGTCCTATCACTCAATACCAAAGAGAACACGTCAGCACTGCCTCTCACTTCCCCTTCTTAAGAAGCTGTGAAGACCAGGGAGGCCACAGCTCAGCTTCCTTTTCTCCCCACTAGACAAAGCCAAAGACTCATTCCCCTTCCCATAGGACATTCCTTCCAGCCCTTTCACCAGCTTTTTTGCCCTTTTCTGGATACATTCGAGTACCTTCACATCCTTCTTAAATTGTGGTGCCCAGAACTGCCCACTGAGAGCAAAGTGAGGCTGCACCAAAGCTGAATGCAGTGGGTTGATCACCTCTTTTGACCAGCTGAGGATGCATTTTGATGCACCCCAGGATGGAATTTGACCTCTGGGCTGTCAGGGCACACCGCTGACTTCTGCTGAGCTGCTGCCAACCACCATCCCCAGATCCCTGCTGCTCCCCAGCCACTCCTCTCCCAATTTACACTTATGCTCGGCGTTCCTGCATCCCAGGTGTGGAATCCAGCATTTGGACTCGATAAATCTCATCCCAATAATCAGAGCCTAACGCTCCAATCTATCCAGATCCCTATGCGAGGCCTCTCGTCCTTCAAGCTGGTCAACAGCATCTCCCAGTTTGGTGGTGTCAGCAAATCTGCTAATGATGCATTCAACTCCTGCCTCCAGACCGTTGATACAAATAGGGAGCAGGACTGATCCTGGAGCTGAACCTGAGGAATGCTGCTGGTGAGTGGCTGCCAGGCAGGTGAAGCCCCATTCCCCACAACCCTGTGGGCCCTGCCCTTCAGCCAGATCTTGTCCCAGCACACTGTGTACCTGCTCGCCTCACAGCTGGACTGATTGTCCAGAAGGATACTGTGAGGGACAGTACCAAAAGCCTTAGGAAAACACAGAAAACCCAGATTTTTCATGAGTCCCACTGATACAAGGCTCTCAGTCTTTTTTTTTTTTTTTTTGACCACACCCTCTATGTACTCTTTCTTTTCTCTTTTGTACTTTTCCAGAGTGAACAGTACTAACCCCTGGCCACTTTGCTGACTGGATACCTTTCCACCCATTCAGTAGCAATGATCTCAGGTTACAGGACGTTTCATCAAATACAGAACACCTGTATTGCATAACTCAAGCAAGTTGAACAGTACACCCATCTTGAAATAACACTAGACACACAACTTAATTGCATAGTTGCAGTGGAAAAAAAACTCCACTAAAATTAATTATTTGGTGGTAACTATTCTGTGACTCTATCAGCAATGCATGTTTAGTTTAAGATAACATGTTCAGTGCTTGCTGTTTGCCAGTAATCATGTAATTGACAGGTATTTAAACATTTTAAAATGACATTTTGGAAGAATGTTTGCACAAAAAAATCCCAAGCTATCACAGCAATAAAATGTTACTCCCACTACCCCTCTAAATATTACTGGCAACTCTTATCATAACTTATTAAAAAATAAATGGAAAAAAATAGAGGGGGTACCCTTGTTTAATTTTACCCATGTACTGCTGCAGGGCAATGGGGAAAGGTGCTCAGCTGGGGGAGGAGGAGGAAGAAAAGAGGTACTTGATTGACATGTGTAAATGAAGATCCAACAGTCCTTTTGCTTTTGTTGTCCTCCTGTGTGGCAAACGGTTTGGTTGAGGACAGGTTTTTGAGTTACATGGTGAAATATATGCTCTATCTCATTTACAAAGCAAAAGGACTATTGTCCTTTTACTCTGGGTGACATTAACTCTCCAAACCTCAATTTCTAGTCCTCAAAGCAAGAGAGAATCAGCTTCATGTAATGGGAGTGGAAATTAAATATTCAACAGATCTAATAATTAGATTCAAAGTTTCTAACATGGAAATGAATATTTGGCTGATAAGAGAGAAAATTTGATCTTTAGGCTTTCTAAAAATTAAAGAAAGGACCATTTTTTTGTCAATTCTCTCAAAAAAAGTTTTGAATGAATAGGTTTTCTCAGTGGATTTTCACATTTACAGTTGCATGTCAACAGAAAGAACCATGTACAGTCTACATAAGGGTCACCATTAAAATAAAGTAGGGTGTGAATAAGAGGTTGTTTATTCAAATCCTAAATGTATGCTTGTATTCCAAGAAAAAAACTTACCTGTATTAAACTACTTCTTTTAGACTAGAAGACTCCACCAGTTACAATGATGCTATTGCATGGGTACAACAAACTCCCTTCCTCTCATACCACAAAAAGGGGCTTTTTCTGCTTTTATTTCAGGTGAACTTAACCCCTTTCTAGCCAGAACAATGTGGCATTTAACACTGTAATATTACCACATTCACAAAGGCACCTTCTATCTGTGTTACTGTATTATCTTGAAAGTGCATTTACTCATTTTTACACGTCAGCAGTTGAATTGGGCTTGTTATCTTTTTTCTTTGGTGTCTGGGAGACTGGGATTCAGTGTCTTGAGTGCTAATGTAATGCAGAGATCTTGCAGGAATAGTATCTACTAGAAGTTCACAGCAGCTGGTTTTCTCTCTGTAGTTTGTTAAGATGCTTCATTATTAATGGAAATTCTAAGGGAGTTGTTATCCCATATTAACACACAACAAGAGATTTCAATCTATTATTGAGTCATAATAGCTACTGGCATGGTGTTTTTTTGAGTAGTAACTGGTTGGAGAGCAACTTCTGGACATGTTACTGCAGCAACACCCACTCTTCTAGGGAAAAGGATTATCAATGCAAATTACAGGGGTGTGTTTATTAAAGGTTACTAATTTGAAAAATGAAAAATTTGCTGAGATGAATGATTGGACCAAAAGAAGATTATAAGAAACATGGAAAGCAAAAAAACCTTTTTGTTAAAAGGGTGGCCTGGAATCTGTAATTGCTCATTTCTTTAGATTTGTTCTAAAGTGCCTATTCAAACCTCCATTTCAAGATCAAGGACTTTTCTCAAGCTTCTTAAGTATTTGTATTAGAGATATCTAATCCATAAGTTCTTTTCCTTGTCATCTAAATTTCTTATGGAATTGTGTACAATAATCAGAAGCCTTGAATAACCACGCACATGCATCAAACCTAAACACTTTCAGGAACCAAAATCTTGATATGTCTCTGGAGGGTGTGAGCACATCTCAGTCAGGCTCTGAATGAAATGTTTTTCGTAACTGGCACAGAAAAGAAGCTTTTTAAATTCCATTTTATGTAAATGACACTCATTGAAAAATTTCCAGTGCACAGTACACCGTGATTCCTCCTTTGCTGCTGGAGGGTCTTCATATCTGCATCTCCCATGACAAAAGCTTTGCTGAGTGGCAGTACTTCAGCTTCCTTCTGCTTACTCATCTTCATCTAGCTCAAGCTAAAAAAAAAAAGAAAGATTTAAGCATCTATCTATAAACAAAACACAGAGTAGAATTCAAGACTCCCCTGTCCCATATAAATGACCTATTGGTTGCTTGAGGTTTCATAGTACCCACTGCTACCTCTTTCTGAGCCAGTGAATAGTTTCACTGCATTTTCAGCCAAAAGGAATGAGAGTACTCCCACCAAATATAGAATAACTAAGGTTTAAGCTCTCGTCTTGAGATGGAAGAAACTTGGTTGTACCTCCTCATTACAAAAGGGTACCAGGTTTTCATAATTCTGAATAACTGCCTTGGATAAAACTTGGTTGAGCTGGTACTTCCTTCTCCTCAGGAAAAAAAATAATAATCCCTGGTTACATTTTATTCAAAGGCAGTGCTTAGTCATCCACCTTTAGGAATGGATTCTAGTTGGAGATTTCTCAAATAGGAGGAGGCTGCTATTCTGCTCTGTTCAGTCTAACACCTGGATATGGCTCAAGATTAAAGACCTACTGTTGCTCATGTTGTGTGCTACTGGTTCCTTATTTTACTTCACGTACAGCTTGCATTTTAAAAATGTAAATTTTCTTCTACCTTTGAATACAAAATTTTTACAAAGCAGTTCATTACAGATATCAGAAACCTACCTCATTTTTTTGATAGCACTTTCAAGCTATAAATGCTTGAAAGATGTGTGAGGAAGAACGAAAAATGTACAGAGCTTAGGTGAATCACAGAAGAGTCAAACACCTGATACTACTTCTCTGAACAGGAGTTGATTTGTACCTGACTTGGAAATCACACCCTTGTCTTCGTGCTGGTTTCAGCTGAGATAGAGTTAATTTTCTTCCTAGTCCTTGGTATGGGTCTCTGTTTTGGATTTGTGCTGGAAACGCTGTTGATAATTGAAGGATGTTTTTTGTTATTGCCAGCACTGTTACGCAGAGCTGAGGCCTCCTTGCCCCACCCCACCAGCGAGGAGGCTGGGGGTGCACGAGGAGCTGGGAGGGGACACAGCCAGGACAGCTGACCCCAGATGACTGAAGACATATCCCACACCATACAGTGTCATGTTCAGCATGTAAATCTGGGGAAAGAAGGGAGAAAGGAACACGTTCAGAGGGATGGCATTTCTCTCCTCAAGTCACCATTCTGTGTGATGGAGTCCTGCTTTCCTGGGGATAGCTCAACACTGCCCATGGGAAGTGGTGAATTAATTCCTTGGTTTGCTTTGCTTGTGCATGTGGCTTTTGCTTTACCTATTGGACTGTCTTTACCCGAATGCGTGAATTTTCTTTTTTTCCCCTCCTGATTTTCTTCCCCAGCTCACCAGGGAAGAGTGAGCAAGTGGCTGAGCGGGGCTTAGTCTGGGATTAAACCACAAGAGGAGCTTAGATTAAACCACAACTAAGAACTCAAGTGTTGAAGTTATAGTTTGGAGAAGGATGTTGTGATTTTTTACTGCCCTTGTGCTCTTGAAGCTGAGATTACCAAATATTTTAGGTAATCCCAAGAGCCTGTTAGGGTTGTAGAAGCTAATTCCCAAGGACATCTGCAAATCCTGAGGAAGTGTTGTATCTCCTGCTCCTGAAATCACTGTCTGTGCTCAGCCCCCCAAGGAGGGCATGCAAGAGTTCTGCAAGGAAGGCTTCAGTATCTTACATTATACTTTATCCTGTGAAATTCTCACTCTTAGCCTTTTCAATGTTTTAGTCTTTCTAGTCAATATAAAAGGCATAGAAAATGGTGATGATTTTCTCTATAGGTGGAATGAGTCCATCTAATTAATTAGTTATATCAAAAAGTACATTTTCAGTGTAGGTGGCGGGGTATAAAAATACAGCTCATGAAAATATCCTGACTTTAACCTCTCCTGTATAACAGCATTTTACTGATCCTTGCTGTATTACTTGATTTTCTGGGCTTTTAACACTTATTACTTATGGCTTTTAGCATGCCCCTTCCTGTTCATCTGCACCCTATTCCTCTGTTCAGGAATCTTGTGCTCATGATGGAATTTTTTTTACCATGTATGAATATTCTGTATTCCTTCTTTCATCCTGAAGCAGTTCTCGTGTAGGCATTTCTTCTATGAAGGAATTGTTGTAAAGTTGTCCCCTGTGCTTTTAGGATCAATTCTGGATATGGTACAAGGGAAAAAAATCAGAGCCTGGTAAAGATAAGTAAAGCAGATTGGAATGCTGCAGAGCTTTGGAGGATTTCTGGAAGTGAAGCTGTGAATGGCCTATCATTAATAATAAAGGAAATAAGCAAAGTAGTTCCGGGATTTTTTTTTCCCCTCAGAGATTAAGCCTTCTGATAAATTTCTTCATATAGATTTCTGCATAGATTTCCAAATGCACAGAAAGATGATGAGGGAAAGCTCATGTCTTGCATAATGCTGCTATATGGCATAATGCCACAATTTCGGTCTCAGTGTTTCAGCTTGGGAACCTTTATCAAGTTAGAGTTAAACATAGCTTATGCTTTATGGAGAGACATTAAATACAGTGGGATAACTGTCTTCGGTCCATTGTCTCCCTATGGGAACAGGTTGCAATGTATTGTCATTTCATTTTCTTTGGCAATTCATTTTGTGCAATATGAGTTTTGAGTTACACCAAGGGTTACGCTTGGGTTACACTATTGTCTACTCCATCAGCCTTTGTTCTCTTCTGCTTTGAGTGGAATTAGTTCCTAATTTTCAGTATTGGATAGTTTTGCTTTTACCTTTTCCAAAATTTAGTAGGAATCTGTGCTGTATGAACTATTGAAAATGTCTAGACCTTCATTTTCATATATATAGCAGTTTTCCTTACTGAGGACTAGAACTTTCAAACAGGACAATACATCTTAATGTAGGTTAGTTTGTGACTCTTTTATTAATAATATTGAAATGTTCAGGCTACAAGAGCTGTGCTGTTTTAATCACAGTTATAGTAAAACATGGTACAATTTTCTAGTAAAGTGGAAGTGTTTTATTAGTGTTTAAACTGAAATTGACAGTGATCATCATGCTATTTGTTTAACTGTGCTTATCTGCTAATGTTGCTACCACTGCTATGAGATGCTTTCTTATTTGGGTGTCTGAGACCTTAATTACGTTCTCTCTTCTTGCCTTTCCTACAATTAAATAATTTGTTATCATAATGTTTGCCCGTTCCTCACTTGAAACGTTACTCCCCTCCTGTGCTGTGGCTGGAGGCTTGATAGCCTGAGCTGCCTCTGAAATGCTCCTGAACGGGTTCTCCTCCCTCGGTTGCTTTTCAGAAACAGCAGCTGCCCTCTTGCTACACCTACACGTCTCTTTGTATCCCCATTTGTTTTAACCATGGCAAGCAAGCATGACAGCAGTCTTGGGATGTTTTTGCTTTTTTTTTCCTGGCAATTGGACTTCTGGCTTCAAATAACATACCCATCCAAGCAGAGTAAAAAAAACAAATAACCTTTCAGATACCACTACAGCACCCTAGCCATAAGCCTCTAAACATGTTTACCTGGAGGAAGCACCAGGTGGCGTGACAAATTCTTTACTTTGACAATGAGATTCTCCAAATAAAAACTGCAAGTGTGCACCTGAATTTAAAATGGAAATCAGGAACCTCCAGCCCTAAGTATGAATCCATTCAGAAACACCACTGGTAGGTGCCTTGATTTCTCATTGCTAATGTACCTTCTTTTGAGGCCCTTCTGGTAAACTCCTATGTGGACACTTCTTTATTTATATACAAGTTGAAAAAAAGTACCTGCATTATGAAATCTCATTGGTTTTGGCCATGTTTTTCATAGGTGTAGTCCTGAACCCCTGTTTTTGTGGTGCATGCAATATTTCTGAAGTTATCATAACCTGAAGGCGAGGGCATCAAATAAAATGATGACCTAAGAAGATGCTGTAGCTTGATTTTGAACACGTGACAGAAGTCATAAAAGGAATAATTTTCTTATTGTATTAATTAAGTTGCAGGGACTGTTAAGTTAAACTTAAAATAACCCTTTTAAAAGTTGTTGAGGATAATGAATTACCCAGGAGGAGTTAGAGCCTGCTGCTGCCAACTAAAGTGCTTGGAGACTTGAGATAGAAGTGAACGATAAGAAGCAGCTTTCATGCATTCAAATAAATTACATGTTGGGCTTGGCTTAATCCTGGCAGCAGAATGATCTCAGGGGTTTTCCCTACATTATCTTAGTCTATGATTATGCAAATATCCTTTTAATGTAGCGACTCCTTAACAGGAAATTAGTCTCATACTTGCTCATATGCTCTTGCAATCAACAGACACTTGCTTGCAAAATCCTAGTGTGTCTGAGATACAAAAGGCACATTAACTGTTTTAAGTACCAAAATTTTGCAAACAGACAATAACAGGACATGCCCAGATATGTCAGGGATGTAGCAGATGAATCAGGAAAGAGATGTTTGCTAACACAAAAGTATTCCTGGGTTTGAAAGTTCAACCAGAATGCAAATGGTATGAAGTTTACATTTAGTTTCAAAGATTGTAAGGAAAACACCAGAAGGAAGAAAATCTTACAGAAAAGCAGGATTAAAATGGAATAAAACACGGAAATGAGACAAAGCATAAAGACAAAAGAAATTGAATCATTCGTGTTAAGTGCTCATCAACCTGCTGAGCCCAGGTAATGCGCAGTCATCATTTGCACATATTCCTTATTGCAGTCATGTTGTCAGGAACTGCACTGTGATGGGGACTGTCAGGGTAACCCTCTTTGTCTGGAGAACAGGAACTAAAAAATGACATCATAAAACAGAGGTTTCATCTGGAAAGACAGAGAGCTGGTATCCTTTGGGAGGGGAGAAATCGAAGTCACAAAAATTGTGCTGTGTTACTTCTGGTAGTAATGTACATTCAAGTGAGCAGGACAGCTCAGTTCCTGATTTCTCAGGTTTGTAAATTCCTTCTAGGTGAAATCAAATTATGTAACCTTTTTCTTAACTATAAGTTTCTAGTATGGAAAAAAAAAATACCAATGAGGTATTTGATATCAAACTGGGATACAGCAGTGATAAGTTGGCAGCTTGTACTCAAGGTGATCCCCTCAGTTTTGTTCTTTTTTACTCCTGATTGAGTAAAATCCTCGGAGTTAAGAGGGGAACCTAATGAAAATAATCCCCTAACTTTCCAATGGGATTTAGGGTAGTATCTGATTCATTCAAGGTCTTTTGAAACTCCCATCAAAGTGAAGAGTTCAAGGCATGACCTTAAGGTAACAGTTCAATCAGCCACAAAATCTAGACTTACAGCTCTTTGTTTTAAATATAAGACCTATTCTTTCTTCTATATCCAGTGTATTCTGTTTGTAATAACCAGAAATTACCATTAGAGAAATTGAAGCTAATCTGAGGCTCATTAAGGAGAGAGAATTTATGCTTAACTACTTAAATAAATTCTTGTTGATCTGGTTTCTGGAGATTAATCTGTAATTTATCTATCATAGATGGGAGAAACTTGCTAGTCCAACAGCACAGTATCTTAGAGTTAAAAAACCCAACACACATATGTAAGTACAGAAAGAGTGTTCGTAAACGCTACTCAGAGCATGTGAACTTCCACGATTCCCCATCCAGATAAACATGCTTAACCCATTTTTTTGTACCGAGCATTAGGCAGTCACTGGTTTTCTTTGGCTGCTCTAGCAAAAACTAGCAGATGCTAGATTAAATCTGAAGGCTGTAGAAAAAATTAAAAATTTAATATTGGAATTGCTTTTGATTTCAATATATTAAAATCCTAAGAAATAGGCAATGGCTGTGGTTCCACTAGAGGCTTGATTTCCAAAATAATTTTGCAGTGGTGCACCCAGTATATGCTGAAACCCTAGCATTCATGTTTAGCAGAAATACAACCCTGTGCTAATCAAGTCAACGAAAAAATAGATTTTATTTACCACTCGTTTTATGCAGCAAAACCTTGAACAGTATCAGGATAAATGCCTGAGAGCTCTTTTTCAGACTCAGGGACTTTGAAACACACTCTTTTAAAAATCAGGTCAGGTAGCATTTTTCTGGAGTATCATTAAGCTTTTAACATTAAGCCGACTTTAAATTTAAGCAAATGTCCAGGTCCATGAAGGCTTAGATTAGTTGGTGGCGAAGTGCAGTCACAGGCACCTGCACACGCTGTTACAAAAGTCTGTCTCAGCTCCTTGGACACAACCTGGCTCTGTAAGGCAAAACTTTTATTTCACCTAACAGGTAGGAAAATAAAACCAGAGTCTGCAAGCGTGCACCTCCCCTTAGAACAAAACTTAAATACAAATACGAAGTGGCTTGAAAAGTGAAGCATTTTCCTAATTTTCTTACGGGTTATGAATCTGTAGAGATAACTCCCTTCAGTAGAAACACCTAAACTTGTATCAGCTCAGAGGTTTTTTATCTATTTTGAAATCAGGAAGGATTAATATCAAACTATGTATTTTCTTCTACTCCTCAATCCATCTAAAGTGTTCCAGGGATCTTTTTTCCAATTTGCCATCTTCTGTGAAATAGCAAAGAATTGTTACAAATCTGTTTGCCAAAGAGTGCGGCAAAAAAAAAAAACAGGTCAGAGGAAAGCTACTAGTTTATTTGTAATGTTCTACTAATCAGTGGGCTTTTTTAATGTTCATTTTTAAATTACAGTTTCAGAGTTGAAGAGGATGCCAATGGTTCAGGCATTACAGCATTCACGACAGAATATATATTGGCACTGTAACTGCTTACGGTAAGTTAAGAGTTCTATCTCTTTAACATTTCAAGATCCTGTATTCTGCAGTTTTATTTCCTTCTTGGAAAGCAAGCAGGATGTTTGCTAGGAAGTTACTTTTATTGAGAAACGTTGGAACTTACTTAGCTTTCTGGATGAGCCATTTGAATGGGAATTATGTCATTTTGCCATAAGCCTATCTGGTGATACTAAACCTAGATAATCGGCTTCAATAGAGATCAAGTCTTTGCTGCAAACATAGAAAAATATCTAGCTGGCTTATAAGCCTACCATTCACATCAGGAAAAGAGATAGACTTAAAAATTATGTGAGTTAAGAAGGTTTGAATCGTATGAGAAATCTTCCTATTTTTGTTCTATGTAATCGGAGCTGAACTGCAAGAGCTTTCTGAGCACTTCACGAAACAGTAATCCTTTCACAGGGTTATGAAGCCACCAAAGTTGTGGCATTAATTTCTTTAATGAGGGTTCATATGGGAAGACATGAGAGGAGTGCATTTAACTCATTTCCAAATCACTGAATGGGACTCTGAGCATCTAGGAATCCTGTGTGAAAGAACTTAACTACTACTGTAGAAATGTGATGATTTACAGATTTTAGAAAGGCTACAGAGTGGCAAATTGTATCTGCATGAGAAAGTGAACATTGTAATTAACACAACCCCAAAGGAATATACTTGGCAAAAAGTACCTTTCCTTGTGAGTGTGTTTTATGGTTTGTCATTATATATGCAAAAAAAAACCCCTCAAGTGTAAAGTGTTCTTTATCCTTACAAAACATCAGTATTATGGAATGATATGGAATCACCTATTCTGAAATCATCATCAGAATACCACACAAAGTTACTTTTTGCAAAAATCAGGCAGTTTAAATAAAGAACTAAAGGCCACAATAAATAGATGGCAACTAGATTTCAAGACTAATTGGATTGTCTCATCAAGAAGTATTTTTATTAGTACATCCAGAGGGAAGAAAAGCTAAGAGAATTACAGTCTGCTTTCCCTTCAGGTCAGTTGCATCTCTCAAGTCTTGAACACACTTCAGAGATATTTTGTGCGTAAGTGAAGCAGCCTGTCCAAAGTCACTCTCTGGTCTAAAAACCAGCATTTTCACACAAGTTCTTATTGCAATCCACACACATTCAGAATATGTGGAATCACTGCAAAATATTTTCCACTGACAAACAAGTGCCTAACAATGAAAAAAAACATACCAATAAACATACAGCCAAGAACCTGCAGTTCCTTAGTGACAATCATTATTTCACAATAACCAAGGTCCCCCTGAGGGTTAAAGGTTGCACACTGCAGGTACAGGGCTATGCACAAGAGGGAAGGGCAAACATGCCTGAAGTACAGAAAGCACTGACCTTAATTGTCATGCCCAGGAAAAGTGGGAAGTGGTGGCTGCCATCTCTGGCATCAGCCATCTCCTCTCTTGCCCTGGCTCTGGTTCTCTTTGGACCCACCTTTGACTTGATTCCGTGTTTTTACCTGTGGCTTAGTAGGAAATAACTGAAACATTTTCTTTCTCCCACTCTCCACAAGAGTTTTATTTTAGGTTGAAGAGTCAATTCACCTCATGGAAGCTCAAAAAAAGTGCCAGATCTGACGGAAGGGGAAGTGGTGGGAATGCATGGCCCCTAGCAGAAAACAGGGTCAGCTGGCACTTAGCCTGTCTCAATTCACCCTCAGGACTCAGGACTCAATACTCAATCAGAAAGTTGGTCAATCGAGGCTTACACTGATGCCACCAGGGGGCCATTCCAGAAGATTCTGAAAGAAGACACTAAGTGTCATAATTATGTGAGACAGTATTTTAATGAGCAGTTTGATTAAATCTACCTTGGGGGGGGCCAACTAGAGGTCATAAAATGCTGTTATTCAAAGTGAAGGAATTTAAAGAGGTAAGACCCAGAGCAGTCCTTCAGTAACAACTACAAAATACATGCTATAAAATTTCCTTCTCATTATAATGACAATTAGGAGAATTTAAAAATACATATGCTACAGGCTTAATTTTAAAAAAAGAAAAAAAACATAAACATGAACATGGTATGAAGGAATCAACAGTTCAAACAATGCTTTAAACTTCATTAACTTCTAATTAAGGGGTTGTCCTCACTTTATTTCCCAAAGAATAAAAGCTACTATAATTTTCAGAAATGGAGACTTATTTCAAGTTAAATGATGTAGCATTAGAGCAGGATCAACAAATGCAGGCTGTTGAAATATGAATTTTTAAGGCACAAAACCAAAATGTAACATTAGTCCTCCAAAGTTTTTCAAAGTATTTTTGCATCTGAATTTTCATTCCTCCTACTGTGGCATTCGGCAGGATTTGTAAATTGCAATGATTGTTCAGTAGTTGGGGTTTTTTAAACTCTCCTTTTCTTCTTGGGTGTGTTTAACAGTTAAAAGTGCCTGTTGACATTTGTCAGTCAGCTGAGGATCAGCACCCCCTTCTGGCTTCAATAGTGTGGGGTGAAAGCTGGAACTCCCATCATGTAAGAAACCTGTACAAGAAAAACAAAGTAAAAGCAAAAATATTCTAAAACTTGTCATAATAAATAGGCAAAGGAATATTAATGCCACTACAGTAGCCCAGCTTATCCAAATGCAGGGGCTGAGGACCAATTTTAAAATGATTCTCAGGGGTCCATGAGGTAGCTCTGTACAGGTGTGGCAGCCAGCGTGTCCTCATCACTGTAGGCAGTGGCAGCACCCTCAATACCTGCCAAGGCAGAGGCTCACTGACAGCACACCTCCTGTCCCACTGCTTCCTCCCCTAGGGTGGGCATAAAGGCTGAGCAGCCAAGTCCCTGTCTGTTCTGGGCTCATGCTGCCTGAGCAAGCATTTGTCATTAGCCTATCCTGCTTAATTACACCACTGCTTTGGTCAAGAAATTCCTTTATCATCTCAGTACTGGTACCTTTAAACTTGTATTTTCCAACTCTGAAATGTTATGCTGCCACTGCGTTTTGCCACACCAAGCTGTACGTTACTTATGTGAGAGTTGTTTCAGGTATCCTCCATGTAAAATACACCCTGATCGTGTTATCTGTGGGCTTTTACTTCAAAAAATTTCTTATGAAAGCTTTCAAAACTGATCATTGCTACAGTAGAAAACAGAAAGTCAAGGTGATTTCTTGCATGAGGTAAACAGGTGACACTAATCAGTGAAACTCAAACCAGCCAAGTCTGCTGAAGGAAAAAACTAAACCCCCTAAAACCCACAACCAACCCACCATATAAGTAATATCACTGAGATGGTCTGAAATCAATCAAACCTGATCCTGCAAGCTGAAGAACAAATGTGGGTGTTCAGACATCTCTGTACAGATCAGCTCAATAGGCTCTGGCCCTTTTAGTCCATTGGCTTTTCTGGTAATGCTTGATCCTATTTTGTTTTAAAAAGCAATTGCATTCCGTGCTGTACATTGGTACTAAATATGCAAAGGACATACCTAGCTATTAACACATATATTTTTTGTTGCATTGTGTGGAAAAGGAGCATTATTTCAGGCATAGACACAACTGCAGTGGTAACGGAATAGTCTGGGGGAAGATGAGCAATACTGAACTTTCCTGAGTGGGAAAGCAGACTGAAGTGATGGTGTCATCTGTAGTCTCTCCCTCCTAACAGATCATCCTTACAGATAAATTCACACCTGAATATAAATGTTGTTGACATTTACAAGATCCCATTTTCTCCTGCTGGATGTTTTGAAGGATCTAGCCCGTGCTGCTTCATCTGCACTGCGATATCAAACAAGTAGTCATAACATTCACACCTAAAATAAATAGAGGGAAAAATGCAATGTAAGTAAAGCTCAAGTCTTACCATGTTTTATGAAAATTAGTATTTTCCTTCCTTAAGATTTTATCACCAATGTGACAGTCTGTCTGGACAGCTCTATAATTGTTTATTTCCAGTGCTGTGGAATGGAAAATGTCATTTTTGCTACATAATATTGATTTGCTGCATTTCCATCAGTAGATGAGGTAAATTCCAAAAATGGGACTAAGGAGGGCTACACAAACAGTATTGGCAGGTATCATATAAAAGCAGAGACTGCCTGCATGTTTCATATGAGGAGGGACTTGTTGACTTGTCTGAAAAGAAAATGTTGGCAACCCTATCAGCCAGCACTGATATGAAAGGAAAACCAAGCGATGGAATCATGCATGAATCCATTCCCAAAAGCTCCCTACACATGCAGTGAGGCCTTAATATTGTGAATCATTGTCCATGGGCTGAAAATATATGTAACACTGAGTTCATTAAGATCTTGAGACAAGAGATAGCATATTCCTGAATTGTACTCACATCGTTTTGGCTTTTTCCCATGTCTCTCCCCATACATAAACACCGTGACGTCTGACCAAGACAGCACAAGAGTCTGGGTATTTTTCCATTGCACGTGCCATTCTCTCCTTGAGATCTTTCTCTTCTGGTGTATTCTCAATAATAGGAACCACCAGTGTATCATCGTATCTATAAAAAAAAAGCCACATTCATGTATTTAAAAAACCCCTGTGCTTGAATGTATGAAGCTTTTCCCTAAGAAAGAGATTATCCTCTGACTCTGTAAAATGTTAAATTCTCAGCAATAGATTTTATGCTCTTCTCTTGTGAGTCATGCTGCAGCATAGGAATTCTCAGGAACATCTCTCACTCCAAAACACATATTATGCTGGCAATACCTGAGCTACACTTGAGGCACAAAAAGAAAACAACACTTTAATCTATTAGGTGTAGCTGTTTATTCCCGTATCACTTTGTAGTTGGGTCCCTTTACAACTTTTTCAAACTTTTCATCCTGTATTGGCATCATCTACAAGATTTACCTCAGATTAAATTATTTAAAAGAATCATATCAAGAAGAAGGAAATGAAGCTGTTTGCTGGAGAGCAGAAAAAAAATTAATTTAGGTAGTCCAAAAAGCCCCTGGAAGATTGTCCTGCTAAGGCATATAAATAGAAGGTAGAGTCAACACATGAAAAATAAATTCTCTGTGATGGAGTCATTGGTGGGCTACATATGATCTTAAGAGAGCCTGAGAACCCCAGTTCCAAAGACAAGATGATGCACGTTACTCAGTGGAACTTGCCTAAGAGTTTCTTCTGAAGGAGGACTGGGATATTTGGCATTGTCTGAACCTTAATTAACACTAGCAGAAACTTGTTTAAATAGTTTTAATAAGTTCCCAGTTCAGGTTCAGATTTATCATTGAGATCACATAGATATTTCATGAGTGGATGCTAGTAGTACTTTCTTTTGTAAAACACAGAAAGAAAGCAATGGTTAAAAAAACCAACACTGTCAGCTTGCATTTTAAATCAAATATTCAGAAGATAAAGTCTCATCCCTTAGGGTTTTCAATGCTGACGCTTTCTCAAGGAAGACTGTAAAAATAGTGAATGAAGAAAGTGAGGTGGCACTTGAAGCTTTACTTTGACTCTTATAAATTCCGATCGCTAAAATTACACTTGGAGTGTTTGTTACTAATGAGGCCAAATGAGTTAATGGTTCTGCTTTCTACCTGCACATGACCTTGGAAGCTGCTATAAATACCATAACCGGTTCCTAGTCAGGACCATAAGCTTTCTATCAAGAACTAATACCTAAAAAACGTCAAGAAGACTCTGAATGAGCTAAATACTTGGTATCTCTTTTTTTCAACTGAAATATAAGCAGCCGACATTCAGTCAAACCTTGATGTAAAATACCTTGTGACAGTCTGACTTCTAAAGCTGTTTACTACAGATCTAATTCTCCCTCTATGGACATGAAAGGTGAAACTGGGATCTGTTTTACAGTGTCTGGGATCACTGGAGTCTTTTTAATTCAATGGGGAGACTTGTGTGAGGCAAGCCAGTGGAATCAGTCTAGTGTGGACGAATATGCCTATGAGCCATTTAACCTGGAGCTTTCATTTCTCTGATTTTTCTGGTAAATTAATAGAATAGTACAGGAAAACTTGGAGGTATAGAACCCAATAAATACAATGTTTCCTGACTAACATTTAGGAGTGCTTGAGAGTTCAAAATGCATATAAAAAAATTGTTGTGGATTTTTTCAAAACCAGTGTTGTTAGAAAATTCAATACAAGGGCTTGTATTTTACCATATTAAAAATGCACATGCTAATGGTGACAAGAAAGTAAAGCTGGCAAGTCAACCAAAATGGAATAAAATATGCCTGGGCGTAAAATCACATATGGCTTGCTCCCTTGCCAAAGGGCAATAGTTAGATATAAAAATTAACATCAAAAAGTGGAAAGAATTTAGCATTTCAATTTCTCATCTCCTTGTCACATGTTATATAAAAGTTGTTTGCAGATCCCAATTCAACACTCTGTGGGTGGAGACCTCAAAACAAGCCATCACACATAATTTGGAATAACTCAGCACTTACCTCAGAGCTCATCCTTGAAAAGTAATAACATTATCTTTAATGAGCTGTTTATTCTGAATTTTCTTTCAAACTCTGTCAAGTAAATCTGAAATCCTCTACTCTCTTAACATGCCCTAAACTAGCACAGGCAGTGATATGTGAAGTCCACCCAAAAGTAGTTTGTACATGCTATCAATCCAACCTAGTGCTGGCTGGCTCCAGTTTCAGCTGAATGTTGTATAGATGTGGAAACCTCTCAGGATGTAGCTCTTTATTTGGCTTCTTCCTGTAGCTCAACAGACAACAGCAGCCTTGGCATTACAAGATTTTATCTCAGATCTCTTCCACAGGCTTCAGACTTTACAGAAAACCAGTGATGACTCATTCATTCCAGAGGTCTTTTTACTTCTTATTCCTAATATTTTATATTAAACACTTTCAAGTATGTAACTCAAATGATTTGTATTTATATTGCTGAAAACAAATGATCAAATATCATGCTTTTTTTCCTAAATATAGAGAAGTACCTGTAATAGCCTCCTGAAGTACACTTCTGGATTCCTTTTATCATCTCCTGATGGGTAATAGAGAACTCACTCCCTGGGTAAAGAAGAGTAGCCATAACAGCAGCCTTGGAATGTGTATGGATCACTGCACCTGCCCCTAACAACAGGAAAAAAATTAGAATTAATTTTAAAATGTGTCTATAAAGAAAAATTTATTCATATACTTGATTAATTTCCTTTGATTAGGCATCTTAGCAAATGGTGATCTGCTGTATGAGAGGAAAAAATATACAGCAACCTAAACAAAGGTATGAGGTAATTACTCACCTATAAGGGATAATTATGAATCATCTTAGCACACTTGTGTTAACTTTTAGTTAGTGACAAATTCCAGGAGAGACACTACTTGTACAAATTCAAGCAGAAACAACTACTTGTACATTTCTTTACATACTGCAATGACTGAGACACTCTTAATTTTATCGGAGTTCTGAGGTTATAAAGAATTCCCAAACTTGTTTGTGTTATGAAAGTTTAAAGCCTTTTACTTTCTTTTTATGTCTTCTTCAATTATCTGCTGATCCTCTGAAAAGACATTCATCATTATCTTATTGTGTCATGATGGAAAGATAGGTAGAGAATAATTATAATCTTCTTATAAAGATGCAATGTTGCTATTCCTTGAGTACACATGTAAGCTGCTTGTGCAGGAAGATCAGAAGAGACTCCCTAAATCCTTTCTAAAAGAACAGATGTAAATTTTACATGACATCAAAAGCTATTACTGTCCACCTGCGACAGTTTCATACTGTTTTCACCTATTCATAATTTATAACTTAATCTCAGCCAATGGATGCAAAAGGATTTAAACTGTAACAGCTAAATTGGCAAAACTACTGATATAAAACTGCTGTAAATCCCGGGCTTCTCCTACAACCTACCAATATTCTGCACTAAAAATTAGTGCTGGAAAGATGATCACAGGCATAGCTACAAGAGAAGATTAAATTGCAAGTGACACTGACAGGATGTTACTGTGGATTATATCCAACTCTATACATACCTTTGCAAATCAATTTATTTTATAGTTTCATGTATATTTCACTGTAACCTCTATGTCTACAGAATATGGTACTGAATATCAATTTTGTGCATGTACATATACAGTGTTTCAGTCACTGCTGAACTACAAACATTGCTACATACCTCTCAAAGTGTAGGCATTCATAAAAAGAGGTGTGCACTGGCTTTTCTTTAGCTTCTTGTGCAGTGGAGGACCACTGATGTCCTGTTCATTCATGTCACAAACAAACATATCTTCTGGCTGTAAGAAAGAAGAAATTATTTTGACCTGTGATAACTCAAAGAGTTTTGTTTTCTCTCTAGGGAAACAAATATATACAAACCATGTATTTAATGTAGAGTGCGACTTTAACTTTGTAAAAGTGCTGAAATGCACCACATTAATTCCAGCCTCTAATACTACTTACTGACATTGTGTAATGGAAATTAATATTAAGTACTCTTTTTCCTCAAGATGGATATTTGTAAAATTACAATTTTCTCAGAAAGGAGATAGTCTGTACCTCAGTAATAACAGCAGATTAAAAGGGAAAGTAGTAACTGATTCAAAATAAGAAATGTAGATGTACTTTTCCTTCCCTACTTAAAAGAACCAACAAACGACATGAGTTAAAAATAATACATTTAACTTGTAGAACTATTTCTTTTTAAACCTTACTTTTAGTAGATTTACATGAATATTACCTTTCCATCAAATAGCTACTCATAATAGTACAAAGAATTGTTCAGAGCAGTAATAAATTTTTAATGTTATTTTAAAAATCAGCAGAAAATACAATTGCAAGAGATTTCCTCACTGACTGTGCTTAATCCTCTGCTACTGTGAGCACAAACCAGACCATCGTGGTTATCTTACATACCTTTGCCTGCCTTACTTCTTCACATCCCCAGCAAACACTGCTGTGAGACCCCAATTTTCTATCAGTGGAGAAATTCCTTTCACTCCTCACTGTATTTATCCTCAGATTCATGAGATGACGAATCCTTTCCATGTATTACTCTATTCTGGGGGAGCTCCTGCTGTCATAAAATAGGTATCATTTACCATTCTCCCCTCCTCTGACATTTTGGAAATGCTTTTTTTGGAAAGCAGACAGATAGACATGGTCACCTTTTCATGGGGAGAGCCTAATTATTTACTGAGACTATCAAGACAAATATTTGCAATCACTCAAATGAAAATAAACAGCGATGAGGTGTTAATGCCTATTTACGTGTGTACAGTGCTAACTTGAAACTGTAGCCAGACAGGTAGAGCCAACCAAGCTGGACAAAGAATAAAGATGGACTGGAGTAATGCTCCACTCACACTGCTTTGTGTTAATTTAAAGCAAGGAGAACATCAAGACTAATCTACACCGGCCACTGAAACACATACTGGCTTGCTATGATAGTGGAGTACTGGGAGAAATCATCAGTTGTTCCAGTATAAAAACTTTGTAACTTCACATAAGGAAAAACGAAACTCTAAACAAAGGCACTTTCATCCGTCTCAAGATGAGCTCTGAGGTAAAAGTACAGCTTAACATACCTGTATTCTTTCCTTCTGGACTCCTGACGGAGCAATGTAGATTTCATCCCTAGGAAAAGTTGCAGATGGGAAAAGTCAGTAAACACAGTTGGAGCAATGACTGTTCCACTGCACAGGCATTAGAGCTCTTGAGCCACTGAAAAGAGAATAGCAAACCCAGACCCTCACAATTTAAAAACTTACTTGCTCTTTCCATACATTGACAGGTAGACAGTTTTCAAAATAGAACCAAATTGTACAAGGGCAAATAAAATCCCTAACTTGCAGGGGTACAAAACATGGCTTTCAACTTGACAGATATCTGAAAAACATGTGAGAAGTGCAGCCTTATTTTTCCAACATAGAAAAACAGCCTCTCCCTGCAATAACTTGAACTCAAATTCCTAGAATTCAGAATAAAAATTAAATGAGAAATTGCAAGCAGATACTGATCTGTGACACAGCAGGTAGCAAAACCGTTACATAAAAATCCATAAACTATCCATACACAGTAATAATTATCTGTAACATTCAACATTGTAAATGCTTTCTTTTTTGACTGTGCAGGTTAGGTTTCTAGTGCAGTTACATGTTTATTTGTGTTGATAAAGAGATAGCACTACTTCAGTGCAATTAAAAGACTGAAATTTAAGTAGAAGCGCATCACTTCTTGCAAGGACTACATGAACAAAAACTTTAAAAACTGATTGAAACTAAAATGATTTCAAGATGGTATCTGCATTATTTTCATTATCAGCACAACTAGATTCTCTCTCTCAGTTGCAATCACTGTTTGGCTTCAGCAGTCACATACTAAATTCAGGAGCACAGAGACATCTAGTGAATAATCAGTCAAGTTACAGACACATCTCCTATGGACCATGGGGTGTTTGTTCTTCTGGACAAGAGTATGAGAGCTGGGGAACAGTCTGGAGCACAAGTCTTGTGAGGAATGTCAGAGGAAGCTGGGGGTGTTTAGCCTGGAGGAAAGGAGGCTCAGGGGCCTCATTGTTCGCTACAATGCCTGAAAGGAGGGTGTAGCAAGGTGAGGTTGGTCTCTTCTCCCAGGTACCCAGCGACAGGACAAGAGGAAATTACCTCAGTTTGCATCAGGAGAGGTTTAAATCAGATACTAGGAAAAATTTTTTCACTGAAAGGGTTATCAAGCACTGGAATGGGCTACCCCAGAAAGCAGTTGACTCACCATCTCTGGAAGTATTTAAAAGACATGTAGGCATGGTGCTTAAGAATGTGGTTTAGTGGGGAACTTGGCACTGGTAGGTTTATGGTTGGACACTTGAGGATCTTAAGGATCTTTACCAATCTAAACAATTTTGTGATTTTAATTCTTCCAAAAATAAAACTCCTAAGATGATATACTATTCATAGTGGTCAAATGTCTGTGAAGCACATAAAAATGTGGCTTTATAATATTTGTGATTTTTAACATTCATGAATTAACACCGCCAGCATTGCATTAATTTAGTCTTAATTCATTTGCATGAATAAGATGAGAAATCAAGTGGTAATTCAGTTACTTGTGACAGACCCACAATTTTTCTTAAACCAGATTTTTTTTTTTTAGAACCTAACCAGAAAGGGAAAATCTCATGACAAAATACAGTCTTCAAATACAAAATACCTCACAAAGAATTCTACATCCATTTTTAATATGCTATCCCAAGTCCAAATTGGCTTTTTTTTTCTTGATTGTTGATACGAACTGCACAGTGAGTAAGGCTGATTAAGATTAGCAGGTAAAAACAGTTGTTATATTTGAATCAAATTTCAACTGTTCTTTTACATTTTCCTATGTAACAATTCCAAGTAAACAAGCTATAAAACTACTAAGGAAAACTGTATTACTATCTTAGTGCATTCTCTGATAATGCCATTTGTCTTGCCGCAACCAAGAGGAGTTGCACTGGAATGACAAAGAAAATAGGCTACATTTAGCTACTGATGGCAAATTAGTGATAGAAAGATCTTCCCATAGAGAGCTTTAAAAACAAGAATTTACCCTCTTTTCATTCATCTCATTATTATTACTGTTGTTGCTTTGCTTGCAATATCAAGCAGGGAGGTGAAATGACCTGCACAAAGTCCAAACAGCACAAGTATGAGCATTTAGGGTCTTTTATTCACATATATACATACAATATATATTTGAACAGCAATGGCTGTTTATGCATGCATGCAAGTGTATACCAGAAAAATGAGAGATTAGACACTTTCAAGTTCGTGTCACAACCTTGTGACTGGGTACAGAATTGCAGGCAAGGCTTTTCACAGAATGAGGACTTATCTTTTTTTCAGTGGCCACTGAGAGGAGCTCTGTTTCCACTAAAAGGATTGGGGATTATGAATAGGCGGGAGACAAGCAAATTAGAACACAAAGTGGTGTTTCTTCATAGGAGATACAGACCAAAAATTGTTGCTGTTACCTGTCCTGCTTTAATTATATGTAAAGTATTTGTCTCCTTAGAAATTATCTCAGTAGAATAGTAACTTCCTTCCTAGAGGAAATATCTGGCCTGCAAAACGTCCAGGGTGGGATTGTTCTTATTTAACCACAGGCATTTGAAAGCTGTGTGCCTGATGTAACCCACTCTAAATTCCATAGTCAACGAAATGAAAAAAGGGGGAACG
>VZTG01010152.1:287-51073 GCA_013397845.1 Melanocharis versteri
CTCCTTTTCCCCAGGTGAAGGGCCCCTCAGCTGAGCTGGTCTGCACCAAGGAGCATGGGCGCTCACTGCCTCTCACCAGAGACTTTCTCACCACACGCCCAAAGCTTCTTTCCCCCCACTCTTTGATGCGAGGGTCTGTTCGAGCCTGGCAGCTGATAGCCCTAGGGCTGTGATCTCCACCTTGAAGATGCTAAGCTTGTGCTCTGTGAATGTATTCTTCTCCCCCAGCCCTGAGTTGTTATGTTATCTTATCTTCATCAGCTAGCGATAGGTGTAGGGCCTCAGTCAGGGCTCCTTTCAGGGTGTGGTGGTCTTCTCTGCAGCCTTTGTAATAGTTTTTGCTATAATAGGCAAAAATCCTCCATCAAGATGTTTAAATCATAAACTATAATATTTCAGTTTCCGACACTGGCATTGAGAAGTGAAGGGGTACCTCACCTTAGAGGCTGTATGTGGAGCCAAACCACACTGACATCCCAAACAGCCAGCTGAGTGAACAGAGATCCAGTGTCTGATCCTCCATGACCCTCTGGTAGTCTGGGAACACACAGGAAGTGGTGTGAAGCCTTGAAGGCTGCATGGCATGTTTACCTTGGACAGGCCATACATGTCCAACAGATCTATGTGCACGTTCCAAAAGGCTTCTGACAACACAATTCTCACAGAGTTGTAGCTATAGGTGATAGGGAATTACTCTAAGCATGTGTCTTTATCCTTCTCCAGTTTTCCCATTTTCTCCAACTTCTATGTCCATTTCTCTTCTTCCCCCCCACCTCGTCTCCATCTTATATCCTCTCTTGAAAGCACCTCCTTACTCCCTACTTTCGCTCCCAGCACAGAATAAACACAAAAGGTTGGAGCTGCCACCTCTAACACACCCAATTAAGGACCAGCTTCCCTGTAGCATCTGCCTGAGCACAGGCCTCTCCTCAGAGCACAGGAAGCTTTGGTAGCCCACCTTGCTGCAGAAAGGGGCACCATGGCAGAACGTGGTGAAGCACGTCCCATCCAGCAGCTCATTACAGCAGTCTGGGCTCTGCTGCACAGGGACAGCTGCTGGGGCTGCCTGGGATGCCGGGATTCACTGGCTGCTGAACCTGCTGGAGCAAGAGGGGCATTCTGGGATGGGCCATACCCAGCCTGTAACGGCTGAGGTGTAACACCTGTAACTCCACCAGGTGCCGTGATGCAGCCATACAGAAACTCTGGGGCTGATTCAGACCTGCTTGCATACAGCTTCCCTCTCCTCCATGGAAGATTGCTCAATGAGGTGCAAGAGTGGGGCAAAACATGATCCATATACACCAGTTATATGACGCAGATAACCATCTTTTATTTGGGTTTATATTTTTTTTTTGCTTGTTCTTGTTTTGCTTCTTTTTCTTTAAAAGTGGTGTTTTAACTTCAGGTATTTTTCTACATTTTCAGACTCTGTACAGGTCTTAAAAGGAAATAAGCAATGCTTAATGTACAAAGTAAAACCAGAAAACTAGAAAAATCTGAATAAAATGGAGCAAGTTGCTGTCAGGGATACAGTACAAATTAGTAATTAGACGTCATCTGAAGTGCAATATCACTGCAGTAAGGATGAGTCAAGGAATGAAATAAAAATACTCTATTTTAAACAAACAGTATATATATATATATTTATATGTATATATTTTACAGATAGTAGACCCAGTGATATCTGTAGAATTGTAAAAACATATTTACAAATGACTTTTTTTTAACATTACATATACATCAGCACCATAGTAAGAAAGAAAAAAAACCCCAGTCAACCCAAATTTAATAAAATCTATTCTCTAGTACTTGATCCCAGTATGGAGTATTTGGAGTATGCTTTACAAAGACAACAGAGACTTGTCTTCACCGCCATTTATCATCAAGGCCTGTATCTCCCCAATGCACGCTGACTTGCATTGGCTGCTGTGTGGTGGATGTGCGTTTCTAAGTCCCCTTTTCCCAGCTCCATGTTGAGAGATGAACCCTGATTGCTCTCACCCAAGGCATGGGTGCTGTGCTGTCCCCAGCACTGTCCCCTGCCCACGAGGCAGCTGCCTCCTCACACTGTCATAGCTCTGTCATGTGTGCCCCATGCTCACGCCGACACACACAGAGCCACAGCACTCTGGTCCCTTCAGGGTGCTGCTTCTCCCAATGTTCGCCTATCCCTTCCGTTCTCACCAAGAGATGCTGACCCACAGGATGAACCAAAAACTTTGGCTGGTGCTCCCTTTCACTGAATTAGGGCCCAACCTGGCTCCTGCTGAAGCAGCAGGGAGGCAAACCATGCTCATCATCCTCAGCGGGAGCTGGAATTGGCCCTTGTGCTGAATTTTAAAAGCGGATCAGCTAAAAGAGATGTGATTAAAGCCATTTTTTAAGATGTAGCAGTCAGGACAGGCTGGATTGATGGCTCACCTTGAGCACATTAAAAATGCAGCTTGTCTTGCTGCATTGCAGCACTTGGAACAGGTGATTCCTCCCACTAGGCAAGCCCAGCAAGGGAAACTGCTCAAAAGGGAGCCTCAGTGGGGCACTGAGATGGTTCCACGCTCATTTGCTCTTCCTCTTTAATGTGATGCACATCTGTGCTCCACAGGGAAAGGCAGGACGTGAAACTGCCAAGTGCCAAGGCCCTCAGCCTCCATGCAATTCAGGGGCTCAGCACTTGGCATCGCTGGGCCCAGCGAGAGCAGTGCAAAAGGAGGTGATCAGGAGCTGGGGAATTGGGACTGGCACTTGTACACTGCTGCAGATCATGACTCATGGCTCATAGGGGCCAGAGCAAGGCCAGAGGGTGCTAAAGCTCTGGACTGTGGGTCATGTTAACATTTTTTGTATGCACAACTATATAACCTGATAAGCAGCTCTCAGCTGGTAACACTAAAGAGGTGATAGGTTCCAGAAAACAGGCTCCAACTGCAGTTTGGGAACCCTGCTGTACACACTCAGAATTGGTTGTGACTTAGTATTGTGTGAGATCTATCATAACTTCATGACAGGGTTGCTCAGCACTGGTCCAAACAGTGGAGATAGTGATACATCCCTATTACCTAAAACCTTATTTGGGTGGACCCCATGTTTGTAATTGAAATGATTTTACCCACCTATGAATGTTCTTTACAGTAGTCCTTCACTGACTCCTGTTCTTCAAATACTGCAGTGAATTTTTTTCCAGCAAACCAGAGAGATTAGACCAAACATCTGTTGAAAACTGAACATATCACATTGAGAGTACAGACACGCTGGGGTAATACTACCTGCCAAACCTGCACTTTTCAAGAGGGGAGGAGAGAGTCTTCCTGTATGCCAGACCCTCACTGTATGTTTTCTCATGCCTGTTTTCTCTTCCCCTGCCTGGCTCTTTGTGGCTTGCTTGAAAACAAAAAAATGCAGCCAGCTCAGCTTGCTCTACACTGAAGGAACAGGAGGGGAAGGGAGAGAACTGAGAACATCCTGGGGAGGAAGGAGAGGGAGGACCTGCTGAGGACCTCTGTTAATGTCTCTTGGTACCTCTCAGTCCTTCAACATCCCAGGCAGCAGGGCCATGCCAAGTGCTCTTACTTGGGAAGCACTACTGCAAGTCCCAAGGGGACTAAGCAGTTCATTAAGCTAACCCACCACTAGGCTGTCTCCAGCAGCAGTCACATAATCAATCTGCCTTCACAACACTGCCAAATTTATGTTCTCCTACACTTGTAGTGGGGTTTATCACTCTGCAGTGAAAACCATGACCTCCCTGTGATTGTTTAGGTTTGTCACGTGATTGTTGCTCATTCCCTTAGGACAGCCCAGAGCCAGTCCCATGGGCCTGGCCATGGCTCTCTGAGACCCTCTTGCCCCTGGGGTTAAGTCTGTTTCTGACCAGGGCTTGTGCAATTGCCCCTGGATATCTGTAGGCTTTGCTCCCAGACCTTCCATCTGCTTCCCTGGAAGCTGCAATGTGCACAGTCATATAAGGTGGGAGATACTGGGACCACTCCACACCACTGTGCAATGAAACCTTGTTTTAAGTGGGGAGAGAACAAATTTTCCCAGCCAGAGGCATCAGTTGGCTTTTCTAGTTTCCCTGTTCTGCCTCACACACACACAGAGTGGGCGCTGCCATGCAACAAAGATTGCTTGGTGGCAGTTTTGGATGCTGATGTTTTCATCGTCCGCTGAATCTTCCAAAGTTGGCTACAGATCAGCTCAGTTTGCACAATTAAAAACAAAAGAAAACAAAATAACCCCAAACCAAAACAAACCAATACAAAAACCCCAAACAATCCAGGGATGGGGAGAACATCTGACTCCTTCTGCTTGTTCAAACATAACAAAACGTAACCAAAGCTCCAGACTACACAAGCCCATTCACTGGGGGTTTCCAAACAACTCATCAAGTTCTTGAATCCACTCATCCCCTGGTCCGGTCTTAATAATGGAGTCCACAAGGTCTGTGCCCTCTGCTAAACTGGAGAATGACCCCCCTGCCCCTCCATTACTGCAGTTGTAAGATATGTCCTGAGTGGGATTCCTCTCATAGGCCTGGCCTTGGCTGCTCTGAGCAAAAGTACCACCTGGCATTTGTTGTGTTGGGGGCTGACTGAAGCCTGACATGGCAGGGACTCCTTGGCTTATTGCTGGCATCACCATCGGCCTGGCCTGGCTGGCTGCCTGTTGCCCAGGTAGTGGTTGCAGCAACTGTCTCCCCAGTGCTGGGTTCAGGGCTCTCACTGTCCCACTTGTGTCCACAACTGTCTGATTAAGCCCCTGTGGGAAGTGCTGCTTGGATAGCCGTGGCTGCCCGGATGGCATCGCATATGTGGTACCATTGTTGAAGGGCCCCATTTCACCACTAGTCCTTCCAGGTACACCTTGCAAGCCTCGCTGTTGCCAGTTTTGTGTTCCTTGAGGGACAGTCCCCATCAGGTTTTGAAGTCGTGGTGCTTGTGGCCTTGACAAGACCTGCCCCACAGGTCCTTTCATCTGCTGCTGATGCTGGGGAAGAGCAGAGTTTACCAGCATGTTCTGACCAAAATTGCCAACCACTCCCACCGCTTGTCCAGAGGCAGGCTGCCTTGTTCCCTGGCCTGTGCTGTGTGCCATGTTCATGCCACTTTGGTTTGGGTGCTGCAACATTTGGCTCATCCCTGTGCTCATACTGTACATTCCTGGCTGGCTGGAAGAGGCATTGCTGTAAGGAGCCATGCCCATATCCGACTGGCCCGCAGTGGTGGGCAGTGTGCTTGGGGCCTGGGAGGGACCCATGGCCATCATGCTCGCATTCTGGGCCATCATTCGGGATGTTCTCATGCTCTGGAGAGCTACTTGGTTTCTCACAGACGCTATATCCTGCGGTGAACCTGCACCAAAAAGGGAGGAAGGTAAGAAAAAGCCTACAACCCTGTAAATCTTAATTAACGCATTTTTGCATAAGAGAATCTGTAGGAGCATCCTCAGCAGCACTTATCTTCTTCAGCTACACCTAATTCAGCTTCTAGCAAGGAAATGGGATAACTTCCACCACTCTTCTTCGGCAGTAAAGCAGCTGAACTTCAGTTTACCATTTGAAGCTCTCTTTTAAATATCTCCATTGTCTTTCAGAAGTAAGCCTTGACAATGGAAATGTCAGGCTCAGAAGGCCAATCAATTTTTCTAATAGCTCAGGAGGCATAAATGAATGTATTTTCTATAGCATTGCTACCCATTAATTCTATGGAAAGAAGGAAAATTGGGTTTTTGTGGACATTGAAAGCAGGGAGAGTATATTAGTGAATCAATACTATAAGCACATTTTACTTCACCTTAGGCCAGTGATGGGAAACCAGAAAATCCTAGCCTTGTTAAATTCCACACTGTGACAGATAACTTAACCATGCTTGTGTCTTACTTTCAGAGGTAGGGAGGAGCTATTGTCTTCTGGGAAGCCAATATGGTTCTGTATTTTCTACCTTTAAATAAAGACAATTACCTGGAGCTCAGATTATGCCATGAGTTCATTGTGGATTTGAGTCACTACCAAATATAACAGTCAGATTTGAGTCACTTACTAAATAGTCAAATTCTTCAGATTTGTGTCACTAACTAAATACAGCACTCGGCAGGTGAAGCTCGGAGTGTATGAAGCTCACAATTGCTCCAGGCTCAAATGTTATTAAATGCCAGGTGTAAATATAAAATCATTGCTTAAGAGTTCAGAACTGTACAACAGAATCTGAATGTTCTTAAATCAGCCCCTATTTGTTGTCCCTCAGTGGTAGATATCCCTGAACATCCATGGGGAGTGGAGAACACAGGTCCCTGTTATTGACGTTGGCTTGGTTTCCATGAGAAATAGGTCTGGATAAAGGAAGCATCATTTCTATACATGTCATTCTATTAAATAATGCAGAGGATGGCTACAACTCCCTTTCCTGCAGCACCACTAGGTTCTGGTGGTTGCTTTTAGCTCCAGCACACAGCTAAATGAAACATTTTGTAGCATGAAGAGAGACCATCTGGATCTCACTGGAACAGGCCACATGTAGTGGCAGCTTTTACTTTATCCATGCTATCAAACTGCTTTCTTAATGATCGGCACTGGGGTTCCCTTGATTTTTCTTAATTTAGGTCAGCTCCTTCCATGATTAGAAACAGTCTTTTTACGACAACTCCAGCAAGTGCTTAAGATACAGATAATGTTAAAATCTTAATGCATCTTTAGCTATTTTTTAATTGAAAATGGCAGTTGAAAAGCTCTGAAGGAGTCACTAACAGCAAGTGGTTCACATACTACTTTTGTTAACTGCTGTGCTTGGCATAGGCAACAGGAGATCAGACAAAGAGTAGTTAAAGGAGAGATGCAACAGATTTTAAGGTTTTAGGCCGCCTTCTGGTCTCATTTGCACATAACCTACTGCACCGGATCACATTCATGTGACTAAAAAGGAAAAAATGGTGAACTATTTAAATTAGTTCATTCATGAAAATTAATTCCTTGCTCTGTCAGATTAGCCTAAACTATCTTCTCTGTTTCTTTTAAATAATATATACAAAGGCAATGTTTCAAAGAAGCATGAATACAGAGAGACTGTATGTGTGCATCTCAGTGGATGGCCTTGCACACACTTGATTTTGAAAATGAATTATTGGGGGAAAAAAGTAATTTCATACAGAACTTATGGTGCCAAAGATAAAAATGAGGAGGTGATTAGAAGAAGCCACCCTGATATATGCCAGTAGATGTGGCTGCCTGTTCACGTCCTGGGAACCAGAACGGCAATGTGAAACGTCCAGAATTGCCTCCCTTGTTTTCTGTTGCAGCTACATGACATCAGCATGAATATACAGCACAAGTGTGAGTTCATTTCACGTCTACATAGAAAGAATGGTTAGTGAAGACATTCAGCTGATGTTTTGCACCTAAAAAACTCAGAATTAACTTCTTTTCCTAAGCCAAAACGAGTGCACTTACATTATTCAGTTACCTGGGAGCACATTAAAATAATACTTGTGCTTTTTTTGAGATCATTAAAAAATCTCTATTTACGTCTCAGATATTTCACTGTTTCCCACACCTGACATTTATCAGTCCCTTCTCCAGATAAGCATGAACTCTCTGAAATTCTCTACTCACCAAATTAGATAAAGTGGGGAATGAAGGAGGGGCAAAACCAAGATACAGTCAGAAATACTAGCAGGAAAAAAACTCATAAGAGTAGAGGCCAACAAGATAAATCCATGAATGAATCCATGATGTCTGGATGTCAAAGAGGCAAAACAAATGTCAAAAAAAAAAAAAAGCAGCTTTCACTGAAAGGAGCAGAAAGGAAAATATAAACTTAACTGAATATGCAAACTTGGGCATTCCCCTTTGGTAAAATGTGTGGTGTATGCAACAGCCTGTGTTCCCCTTCTGGCACACTACTTAAACCTTGGTATTCACAAACTGCACAAGCTTTTACACATTTGCTACCTTGAGGGGCATTGACTCCAAAACAGGAAAAATAATTTGACTTTTACCTTGGAATTGATTGACCTGTTGCACTGGATATGGGCTTCGCTGTTGATGCAGATGCTGCCGAGGCAAATGTGACTGCTGCTGCAACTGCTGAAAATGAAGGAGGGAAAAAAAGCAGAAGAGAAAGAGATGATTGATTAATTTATTAATGGGCTGGTGGCAAAACTGCAGAACTGCAGTGGTTCTTATCTGGTGAGGTGTTCTGGAGAGACAGGCAGAGTCATCTGGGGAGTCTTCCTCAGAGCACTTGGGCTACTCAGCACTCAGACTCTTTTTGGCTCAAAAAGGAACATGCACTGAGGCCAACATCATTGCTCCTTACCTACAGCCATTTCATCCTGACCTCTACAGCATGAGCTTAACTGTCTTCAGGCAGAAAGGAGAGGGAGGGATGTGAACTAACTTTGCTCGCCTAGGTCTAAGGACAACTGTAGCCACACACACACACTTTCCTACCCTCAGTTCTGCCAAGGTCCAGAGGTTTGTGTTCCTGGTGCAAGACTGCTCCATGTCTGCACTCATAACATTCAGCTGCAAGGATTACTGCATCCTGACCCAAGCACTGCAGCCTAGGAACACTCCTGAGCAAAACCAGAAATGGATACTAAGGCACATTTCCTCTTGTGCTTCAGTGAATGATATTTGGGGAGTGGTGACTGCAAAATGCTCCCTTGATCTAGACCACATTGCTCCTCTGTGGTTGCTTTCTATGAATACTTGTGAATATTTTAAAACAGAACCAAGGGCTGATTATAAAAACAGAGCTTTCAGATGCTAAGATGTACACAACTAAGCACATATCTTGGAGCATCATCTGCAGCCATACAAATACTGTGTCCAAAACCAAGGATGTGTAACAAAGGTACGAGAATGGCTGAGGTGGCAAAGAAGGAATTACTAATGCCTTCATTCATAAGTATGTGTTACACACTATCAAAAAGAAAGAGGGATTCTTGTTAGGCATAAACTAGCCCAAAGCTAGGAGCCTGAGGACTGTGACTTTGCCACTTTTCATCTCTGCCAGCATACTTGAAGCCTCAGAGTGGTGGCTTTTTAACACTTTCAGGCTTGCCTTCAGCAGCCAAGTCACTGACTGGCTCTTGGCTTTATGCATGTGGATTGGCCCAATCCACGGGCTGCATTACTGCATCCTCACTCTCATGCACTTGTTCACACTTGAATGAGTTCAGGCATCTTTATCCTAAATATTTCTAGGAGCATCCTTCCTGTTCACTAAGAGTAAATTTTTCTGTTCCTCAGGAGCAACAAGAGAAAGAGGGGGAGGCAATCTGTATTTCTGTGGCTACACAGCATGCATGTGTTCTAACACAAATTTAAGCAGATGGTCTTAAGCTGTTTTTCCTTAGCAAGAGAGGAGAAGCCAAGCTTAAAGCAACTGCTGACCTACCAGAACATTATCTAAGTAACGTTAGGGGGCTGCAACTTTAAAATTGGGTATGATCTTGTAGGAACTCAACAGTGTGACTTTCCATTGGCTTTCCCTTGGGCTGCTTTAAAAGTACAGCTGAATTAAGCACATACCACCATTTAAACTGGGTAGTTTAACATACATATTGCAAAGCCCAGGAGCTCAGGAAGCCAGGTGATAGCTCCAATGCAGCTCTTCCATGTTGCCACTGCCAGAGGTGGTTTTACTGTTCTCTCACTTCAGTCTTTGGTTCTCCCCTTGCTGCTGTCTCTCCCTTGTATGACCTAATTGCTCCCACTGGCACTCAATAAACCAGATTAAGGAATTGGTCTGGGTAAATAGTAAAATTTTTCTTTGCTAAGTCTTCTTTTAACCCATGTCCATTCTTTGTCCCAGATCCCCGTGCAGCTGTGCCAGTGCAAGACCATAATCAGAGCTGGGGAGAGGACCTGTGACTGTGACTGCAGCTGAGTCTGCTTCTGCTGGAGTAAATGCACCATTAGATGCCAGGGTAAGAGCTAACTTTTCCAGTGCCTAAAACCCAACGTGACTGTCAAGCCTACCACTGGAAACATGGGTAATGTTTGCCAAGCTAATGGTAGGACTGATGCGGTTACCTCTTCTTTGACAGCCATTGCTGAAATACCCTGACAGGAGCCACAGAGAGAGAACTCCCAAATCTAGAAGGAAGGGCTGGTGCTGCACTGTCTGTAGCGCTCATACTCATCCCAGCATGCATTGGAGATAGATGGATACTGTACCTGCTCTGCTAAGACCTGCTGCTGCTGCTGCTGCTGCTGCTGCCTCTGCTCTCGGAGAAACTGCTGTTTCTGCTGCTCCATCACATGGAGCTGCGCTCTCTGCTCGATCAGCATCTGCTTCATGATGGCCACCTGGGGCTGGCTCCCAAGGAAGGGCCCCCCGGAGCTGGTGCCTGTGACTATGCTGCTGGAGCCCGCTGGGACAGAAGGCTGCATGGGCCCTGTGGGCCGTGACAATCCCACCTGGTGCTCCTGTGCAAAGAGAGAGGGAATGCCTTGTTACTGGGGTGCTCCACAGGCAAGGGAAATCACAACACACCAAGCTGAGGAGGCATAGAGTCTGTGGGTGAAGCCTGGAGCTTGGAGAAAGTGAGTCCTTGAAAAGATGCTCATGGCCTGTGATCCAGCCATGGACTGCTACCCACAGGGAATAGGTTCCTCTTTTCTGCTGGAATTCAAAGCCTCTCCGGTAAAGCAGGAGCACTTTATAATTCATTAATAGCGAAACAATGAAGTTGGGTGCTAAGTTTTTTTCTTGCTTCAGAGTAATGTTTTTTCTAAACTTTTTCTACCTTTTCAAGGAGACAAGTGTATTTTCTCTTCCTTTCCATTTCCCTCCCTTCATAACAGCAATTTAACACAGTCCCCTTTGTATTGAGGAGCCAAGGTGTTAGGTGCACACAATTAATAGTGGGAGCTGGCAGCACTAACTCTTCTACAGAACCTCAGGATTTAACTCCATTATGTGTTTATTCAAGATTTCCATCCTGCAGCACTGGACCAGTGTGTGTGGCTGGAAGGAATCAGGGCAAGTGCCTTCCCTGCACACACCCCACTCTCTCTTCATGTTCTAAATCCAATTTGCTGCCTTTTAGTGCTGGGAAAAGCGCCGACGAAAGGCCAGGGGGAAATCCCAACCCGCGTCCCGGCGGAGGGACGGGATCGGGGTCGGGATCAGCGGAGCTCTCCCGGCGCTGCCGCCGCCGGCAGGTGGCGCTGCTCGCCCGCGGCCCTGCCCAAGCGTGGCCGAGCGGGGCCGGCGTCTTCCCGGGGCCTCCGGGAAGCATTCCTGGGAGTCGGCTGCGGTCTCCCAAGCCGCCCCTGCCCAGCCCGAGGCTGCCCCGCGGCCAGGGCAAACAAGGCTCACGACACCGCTAGCGCTCCCTACGGGCTCGGCCTGGCACCACGCCGCCCCTGATGCCACGCCCCCTGTGTGCCCGGTCCCTATCTCGGGTGTCAAGAGCCCATAGAACTTCTTTAATTGATGAATAGAGACGACAGGTACTTATTCAAAACCACCAACTTGATGGAAAGGACCCGTATCACTTTAGCATTCTTTGCTGCAAAACCTGCCAGCGTTCAGATTCCCCTGCCTCACTGGGCATTTGGGTTATGTCAGTCACTGTGTAATTGGGATGTACAGAAAGGTGATCTTGCAGCACCCAACCCAGTCAGGGAAAGGGTTAAGTTCAATGCTGGAGTGAAGCTTGGAAAATGAGGATCAGCCTTTCTGCATGAAGGTCAGGTTTTCAAGGAGCCTCCTGAGGAAATAACAAAATACAATTTGTCCACATTTTTACTTCACACGGATACTCCCTGAAGGGCTCTCTGCTGAAAGGCAGCTCTCCGATATTTATGTTCTTTCCCTTTTTAACATCTATCTTGGTTTGAAAGTTCTCTCCCTGTTCCTCTTTCCACTTCTCCTCCGCTCCCATCCCCCACTGCACTTTGCACTTCACAACCCGGTCAAGCATGGTCCCTGCAGCATCTTAAGGGCCAGAGCTGCAGCAGTGGCTGGGTCTCCCCTAAGCTGGGGTCAGGGAATTGCTAAGCAGCTGCTCCTGCACTGAACCCTTCACACACCCCTGTTGCTGAGCCCCTTCTTTCTTTGCTTTGGGGGGACACATATATTTATTGGCTGTCTCCAGCAGAGCTGATGGCAAAGGCTTTTTCCTACCACTCCCTGGCCCTCTCCCAGCTGCTGATGAAGTCATCAAGCTACCAGTTGCATAACTGATGCACAGGACTATCCTGTGTTATACTGGGAGATGGGCCAACTGCTTCCATTTATAGACAAAAGCAGTGCCATGCTGCCAAATAATGGAGCCTTTGCTGCAGCCACTACAAGGCAAAGAAAAAGGAAGAGAAAAAACCCAGGAGCCAAAGGGCATGCTGTGAAGTGACATCCCTTGGAGCTTCTTCTGCAAGCTTCAGTGCACAGCTGCCTTTGGGGCTGCAGCCCAAGTCCTCATTGAATTGCCTTCAAAAAAATCTTCCTACAGAACTCCTGTCCTGGCTCCTAATGCACACACAGGTATAGCTGAGGGACACGCTCACCCCACGCAGAAAGCACTCCATTCTCTGTTGAATCATGTTATAAATTAATTCTGGAGTTTAAAAGGAAGAAAATTTTGAAAGGAGCCTCACCAACTGACGTGAGCCTGGTGCACTGTGCAGCAGATGAAGGAAGTACAAAGATTAGCACAAAGGTGTCACTTCCAGTGTTGTGTGTTTAGTCATTTCAAGGTGCATCATGAAAGCTTCCTGTTTCTGGTCTTAACAGGTTTAAAGTCAGGCCTTCTTCATCTAGACCACCCTCCTGCCCAGAACATTTCTTCTCCTTTCCTTTTTTTTCTTGGCAAAAGCTCTTCCAAACTGATGAAAGCCCTTCTGAGATCACTGGGAGTAGCCCTGGGTTGTGTGTCCTGAAAATAAGAGTACAGCCCAGGCAAAAGGTCTCTGCAGGCAGGAAAATGCTCCCTAGCACCTGGGAGCAGAGCTCTTTCCCCAGAGCTTTAGCTCTGCAGCCTGGCACTGCTGCTGTTATCCTCTGAGGGGAGTGTGTGGAGATGACACCGGGCAATGGGCTGTGTAGCAGGAAACTGGGGATGAAGGAAGCAACACTGGACTCTACAGGGCTGCCTCTTACAAGCCATGGCAGCTCCAGACCCAGATGCAGTCTCACCACAGGAGCCAGACACGAAGTCAAGCAACTCAGGCTAAGTGCAGCACTTCCACACTTACAGAGCTTAAAAACGAAACTAATCCAACTTCACTGACAACCTTCTTTGCTCCTGCTTGGCCTGGCTGTTCCCTCATCCTCCTACTGCACCCTGAGCCTTCCTGCCCCTAGACTTCCTGCTCCTCCTCCTCCTCATTCCCTGCTATCCCTTTCTCCTTCCTACACCCTCTGCCCAGTCTCTGCATTTTTCTTTCTCCACCAATTGGCACTGCTGCTCTTGCTTCACTCTCCAGACACCCCCATCAGCACCTAGCCTGTGGCTACATATCACCCTTGCAGCTGCCCATGCTGGTTTCCCCAGTGGCCCATGCTTACAGCTTGGCTCACCCCGTAACTCCCAGGGATCTGCAGCAGCAAGGGGACTGCCCAGCTCCTTCCTCCAGGGCCCTGGGCTCATGTGTGCATATGGGCATGTCTGTACGGGGATGCCCTGTGGGCAGGTAGTCCCTGAAGAGAGTGACAAGATGCCCTGGAGGGTGAAACACAGGTTGTATTCTCAGGCTGTGATATCTGGGAAAATGGTACAATGTGATTTCTCATTTTTCACTCTGGCTCTTTTTAACACCACCCAAAGCCACTGCGTGCTGCTCTCAGGCTGCAAACAGCTCTCTCCTGCTCTCAGTGGCTGGAGCAGAGTCACAGGCATTCCAGTCAGGAACAGCGGTGCTGCAGCTCTGCTGCAGGGTCCTCACCGAGGGACAGGTGAAGCCAAGAGCTGCTTACATAAAGGGAGGATGGTGCCAAGGCCCCTCAGCCGTGACACAGAGAGAGTTCAAACACAGGCTGGCCCTGCCTCAGCCCCCCAGGAGCCCTCCTGCCCCTGCAGCCTCAGCTGTCCACTTTTAAGGCAGCCCAGTACAGAATCAAGAGCTTGGCCCCTGGGAGCAAAACTGGGTATTGAAGGAGCCAAAGAGCTGCCTGTTCACAGAACCAAAAAGCACCCACTGTTTCCAAATGATCAGGATAACACAACTGGACAGGTTTATAGAGTTGCAGGGCACCGGGTAAGATGAACTTGTGCAGGGGTCTGGCTGCTTACTTAATGCCTCCAAGGAAGTTGCCGCCTGTGGATAATCCAACACTTAGTTAAGCAACAGGAAGATAAATCCTGTGTCCTCCCAGTGGATTTCCAGGGCTCTACTGGAGTGATGGGATACTCTGCAGGAGCTTGAAGTAGCATGTGTGATACGTACAGTTATGCACAGTAAAAAGATAACAAAGGGGAGTAGAAATGAGATTTTCCTCTTTGTCTCAAATCTTACGTGCCTCTTCTTTATCATGCAGTAAATTATTTCGTCTGCATGTCATTCAATCCCCCAACTGCAGCTAAAAGCAATCACACAATGTCCTTTCAGAACAAGCAGAATGACCACCAGCTGAAGCCCGAAGAACCAGGCAGGGACAGCCAAGCCTGCCCATTATTCCTCTGTGCACAGACTGATATAGGAGCCCTTGAATGTGGAGGAGCCAGCTCTGCTCCCACTGAAGGCTGGGGGGCAAAGTGGCACCTCAGGGAAAAGGGAGCTGTTCCAGGCAACTACTGGCATTGGCTATCCATGTCTGGGAACAAAGCATTGCCCAAAAAGCTGAGAGAAACATATACTGGAAAGCAGGGTGTGAATGTGCAAAACAGACAAACAGACAGAATTTCCTGTGCCAGTCTGTGGCATATGAGCGAATGCATATTGAATATACAAAACAAATAGAAGCCCGGAGGTAGCTTATCCTGCACACTGCATTAGAAGAATGACACTAGAATAATGTGTAGAATCAGACATCTACATTTTAGAGTCAGAGCAAAAAAAAAAAGACACAAAAATGATTTGTGGCAGAAAGTGCCGGCCAGCAAGTGACTTAAAGAACTCAATCCATTTAGCTTACCACAAAAAGAGTGGAGAGATGCTTTGACCATGATGGATAAAAATACCTTCATGAGGGAAGAAATTCCTTAAAGAGCTCTTTTATCCAGTGAAGAAGGCAAAACCAGATACAAGGATTGGAAGCTGAAGACAGATTCAAATCAGAAAGAAGAATCACATTTTTACTCTCTGATTCCATTACCCCTCAGAAATGGCAGATCTCCACAATCTGATGTCTTCAAGGATGAATGCCTTTCTGGATAAACATAACATTAGTGCAATGGAATGGCTGTGATGTACAAGGTAGAACAGCACTGTCTGCCTTCACCTCTGAACAGCCCTGAGCTGCTGCTGGGCACACAGGCACTGCCTGTGTGCGTGTGTGTGTGTGTGTATGTGTGTGTGTGTGTGTGTGTGTGTGTGTGCACGTCTGTGTGTTAAGAAGGGGGGTCTCCAACCTATTACTGGGATCAAAAATATTACTCCATTTCCATACACTAGGTCACAGTAAAGCATCATCACTACCCAGTCTTTTCAGGGCAGACTGAAAGCACATTCCTATACTCCCCCAGAAATACTTCTATTCAATTCCTTGTAATGTTGTGACTTATTGTGTCTTGCAGGGATCTTAATCCTCTCTCTAAATCAGACTGCCCACAGCAAAGCCACCTTTCTCAGAATGGTACCATCTGACAGACTAAGGGAATTACAAATCCATTAATTTCAGACTTCTGGGGGTGTTTTTTGCCTCAGAAAAAACAATATATAGGACGAAGGGATGGAATATACTGGTTCGCAACTCCAGCTCCAGCAGCAGGCTCAGCAGAGCAGATTGCTTCACCTATTTCCTCTGTCACCCAGCCTCGGGGGGCGCTGCAAACCTCTCCTCTCTGCCCAGGCCCCCGGTTGCCATGGTCTTTCATGCAGTATCTGAGAAAAAAAGATCCCTCTGATGTTTGACACCAGACCTCTGCATGCAGCCAAGTCGTTTTCCTTTCACCTCTCTTTGCCTGCATCTCTCCTCCCTCTGTTTTCCATACAGTTTATTCTGCCCACAGAACAAACAGAATCTGTCAAACTTCAGTGTATTTTTGTTTTCTTCTAGGAATTTTCCAATGTCTTCATTTCTGGTGATGAAGTAGGCAACAAAGGGCTCTAAACGGGGCAACTGTTTTTCTAATACCGCTTAAGAGCTAAAGGCCAGCAGAAGTTCTTCTCAAAGCCTGTGAGAAGGGGCTGTCGTTTTGCTAGCACCTCCCCACACACCCACTTCTGCTCCAGCCCAGGGGTTTAACTACACAAACCCTGGGCACAACCGATGGAATTCAGGAATGATGGGATTCAGGAATGTAGTATTTCAACAGAATGCCATTGAACTTCAACCAGCCTAATAAAACCAGGTTCATTTCCTCTTTTACAAATAATAGCTCTGGCGATTTCTCCCTTCCCTCAAGAAAGAAACCTTTGCAGGGGAAATCACTCCTGCTTTCAGTTTTGTTTATCACCAGTTTCACCAGCTAAGACCATGGTATGGAGTGTAAGGATATAATGGTTGGGTTTGTGCACTGAGAGGTATTCATTCACCTCAAATAACTATTTTCCTTGTAATTGCAATTTTAATTGGTCTTATTATTTTTAGGAGAAAAAAAAAGTGGATCAGCCCAAATTCAAACCAAAATAGCCTCTTTACAGCCATATCTTAAAAAAAAAAATAAAAAAGGAGAACCAAACACTGGCCCCCAGGCAAGGCTGATGGCACGGAGGGAAGGAGGGCGAGGCTTTGAAGAAACACTGAAGTGCCCAACCTTATATTTTAAGTGTATTGTGAAAGCTGTAATAACTCCCCTCAAAGACTGCTTTGTGAAGCTGTGCCATCATAGCATTCCACAGTGTTCCCTACCACTCGCAAAGCAACAGGGAACCTTTGGGAAGCAAAAGACAGGAGAAGGGAGTTGAAAACCTGACCCACGCCAAAGCTTTTCCGTGCCACATCCCTGCTGCCTTCTCCCACAGCTGAGGGTTTCCAAGGGCACAAATCAGCCCCTCAAGAAGAGCAGTGACCTTCCCTTTCAGTGCCAGGTGGGTTCTGTCTTGGCAGATTTCCTGGGACTTTGGAAATTGGTCCTGGAGAAAAACGAAGCGAGAGCTGAGCTCACGGAAGCCACTGGACCCTGAAGCTGGTGCCTGATAGAAATTCTCCTGCTGCAGGTTTTAGCTTTCATCAATGGCTCCTTCAAGCACATCCTGGAGCAGGAGGCAGGAAAGCTAATGTGAAGCGTAAGGATAATCATGGCTAGAGAGCCCCTGGAAAGAGGGAGAGAAGAAAAATGGAAGATGAAAGCAGGCAAATGGTTTAAACAAACACTCACACAGGGCCAGTGAAAAGGTGGAACAGAGGGAAAATGACACAATAAAAATAAATGCTGTAAGAGAAAGAAAAACTTCTAAGCACACACAGGGCAAAATATGAGGCTTGGAAAAAGCAAAAGTGTAAGAAAAAGATGCTCTAATGGAGCTCTCTAGCAGTTAACACTCCCCATTACCAGGCAGCCCCCTTCCTTCTAACGGCCTGAGCCTGTACCACATTATCACCTTGGACCCCATGGAGCTCACTGGTTGTTGAGGTATTTCACAGAGCCTGGCTCTAGCTTATGCCTCGCAGAAGCTGCCTGAAGTCTCCTGTGGATGACTGCAGAGATTTTTTTTTTACTCTAGGTGGAATTTTGTTTAATTTCCTCTTGGTTGTTTTGTTTGAGCATGAACAAAAGGTATTTTTTCACACTTAAGGGTGTTTTTCAGATCCTTTTCTCTGTGCTGTGGTAAACGAAATCTTTCATATTTAGAAATTCCAGCTTGGCACTTGTGTTACTCCTCAGCAAGCAGTGTGTAATTTGCCAAGCCCGAAAGAATCCTGGCTGAGAAATAAACACAGTGGGCCATATGCTCTCCTTCCCATATGCAGAAGGCACCTTACCTCAAAAATTGGGAAGAAGCTGCAATCACCCCCATGGTGTTGCTTCTGCCAAGGCAAAAAAATATCCACAGAAAAATGTATGGCAAAGGGTCTCACAAAGTAGCCCTTTTCCTGCATGGCTCCAGGGACCTCTCCTGCGCTGTCCATGACCCTGTGACTGGTCTCTGGCCTGGTAGGAATGTGGGGAGGGGTCAGGGAGTGTGTCTGCCATGCCCCTCATGCTCGCAGTAAAGCTTCACTGTCTTCCTGGGTATTTCCTGGCACAGCTTGGGAGCGCTCTGCAGCTCACAACTGCTTATTTCACTCTGCTCTCTTCTCCCTCATTCACACTGTGCCCTCAGGAGAGGGAGGTAACACACCAGCAGGAGCAGGTGAAGTGAGGACTTCCTTCTCCTCTGTGCCCATACGAGACACAGAGGGAGAGTGTGCCTTGGATACACAGTAACTCAGATCCCTGGTGGGCTTCAGCAGATTATGAGTGGGACTGATAAAAGCATTGGTACTTACGGGGAATGGTCATCTGTACCTATTCATACATAAATTCCATGATCTTCCTCTGCCTGACAGTGACTTCAAAGAGCTGGAGTAACTCCTTTGCCTTGTTAGCAGGGGCTTGTCTGTGCAGCTCCTCTGAAGGTGGGACTTCTATCTCAAATCAAGAGCCAAGTATTTCCATAAAGTAGCCAGCAGGCCCAAGGGAAGTGGTCCAGCTGCCTGGCAAAGCCACGGGATCTTTGCTGTGGTTTCACTTAACTAGCTGCTGATAAACCGAGCTGGTGGGGATGGCACAAGAGGTATAGGATATCATTAGCCAGTTCTTTTAACATCCTTGAATCCAAGCAACCCCGATCACCTTGTTTCAGCGCTTGAAACTCTTTCGATTTTTCTTCCCTCTTGGATGTGGTCTTTGTGTTTCCATTCGCCACCTGGCCTTTACTTTGACACTCAGTCATCTTAGTCCTACCGAAAACTGAGATAAGGCATTCTGATTTGGGCTATGCCTAGCTTCTCTTTAAGGTATTCAACCTTAACATGTCCCATACTGTATGGCTCCCTCTATTTATATGAGTAACGAAAACCTCACAATTGAATTAATTTCCTTTGCAAGGCCTAATTCAGCTCAGGTTTTAGAAGAACTGACTTTATCCCTAGACTTCCAGATCTCCAAGGCGTAGCTTGCTTTGCTGATCAAGCCCTTATTAATGCTGTCTGAGGCTTTCTAGATAGCCTTGATACCTCTTCAGCTTTAGATTTCCTCTTTCTTTTTTTTTCTCTTTTTTTTACTTCTTCCACAACATGAATGCTTTTTTTTGCCTCCTTCTATGCTGCCGTCTTCCTAATGTCTACTTATCTTTGCCAGCTTAACCAGTCCTCCCAGTGCAACCCCAGCTGCCTTTTTGCAGCCTTTGACTCACTTCTGAAACCCTGCCTTCACTGGAGACAGGTCTTTGCACCAGACTGTGTTGATCTCTCCCATGAGAGACTTAGAGCAAGACAGGATCTCCTTCTACCCCCACTTCCTATCCTGCCCAGCTCTCCGCTCCTGGCCACAGAGAATGTGGCCTCATCAGTAGCCCCCAGCTCCTCTGCTGGTCCTGGCAACCTCACTGGGTCCTTTTTTCTCATCACTCTTGCCCCTATCTGCCTTCTCCTTTTTTATATCTCACTCTCTTCTCACTCTTTCCCATTGCAGCACAAGCATGCTTTATCTTCATGCTAAGAAAAAAATAAATAAAATCCAAACAACCTGTGACTCCTAGTGACTCTCCAGCTCTCACTCTCTATCTTTCCTCACTGTCAGCTCTAAGCTTATTGAGTCTGCTGATGATGATTTATATTATTTAGACTGAATTTAGGCTCCATCTCCAACAGATTCTTTTCCAAACGGTCTTTCACATCTCTCCTGTCACAGAACCAGAATCACAGAGTTTTTAATTTCCTTTGTCTGGCTGCAGCTCTGCACTGTGCCAGGCTCTCCGTCATAGCCTGTCAGCTCCTTCAGGAAATCTGGTCCTCCTTTCCCAGTGCTCCTACTTGACTCCAACACCTTCATTTGCTTGCTCATGGTTACTCAGACTAGTTTGTCACTGCTCACCCTCCCACCTGCTGCCGTTCTGTGGCTCTGTGTCCTCATCCCTTGTCTTCTTCTCCCTTGTGTCTCAGAGTGAGTTCTCCCTCTGTACACATTCAGGAACCTTCTCTGCACCAGTGACTTGCCGACCTGCCTCTCTGTCCCTGGCCACTTCCCGTCTGTTCCGACTAAATTCATGCTCTGCCTCTGGGATTATCTTGTGGATATCTGTCAGCTCAAGCTTCAAGTAGGCTCTCATCTTACTCCCTAGGCCTGGTCTCCTTCCTGTTCCTTCAGTCCCCATGGGCAACACCATGGCCTGGCTGTCACTCAGTCCATGGCCTGGTTGTTATCTGTGCCCCCACGCTCTGTGCAGTCCCACAGCCAGGCTCCTGCTGCCTCACACCCTGACACTTGCAATCTTACCCTGCTTGTAGACAGCCCAAGTTCTGCTGTCCTGCTCATTTTCTTTACCTGTCATCCTGCCTGTGCCATCTCTCTCCTTGCGGCCCTCTCTTGGATTCCCTTTACTCTGGATTTCCACACCCTCCCTTGCTCTCAAATTCAGCTGCGGCATATGCCACCTCACACATCATCTCTCTCACTGCTGAGACTTTCTGTCACCCCATCACAACCCACTCTTTTACACACGTTACATTTTAGCTAGAAGTGCCTTCACACTTTCCTCCCTGCTGGATCTTATCCTTGGGAGGAGAGTCTCCAAATCACACAAATCCGACCCTTAACTGTGCCCCCAGTATAGTTATATTTGTAGAAGTTTCTGTCTCCATGATGTCCAGCAGTCTTCTGTTTCCTTGTACTCCCTGGTGTGTTTGTCTCCCTGCATTATCTCTTATCTTACTCTTAGGTTAGAATTATTTGTGGGGAAGGAAATATATTTACATCTTGCATGTTCAGAGAGCCCAGAACAATGAGACTCCTAAACTGGGACTACAGCTCAGAGGTGCAATAAATAGTGTAACAAATCCAACTTCAATCTGCATACAGTTAAGTACACTATTTCATATTCTGTAGGTGTGAAAGCACCAACATTTCACTGTGCCCTTGCTTCACCACTTCTTCTCTTAAAGAATATAATATAAGGATGAGCTATCGTGAGCTGAAAAAGCCAGGAAATGTTAAGTTACAGTTCCCACAGCAATTGTAACTCAGCCCCCCCCAGTGCAGCACAAAGGTTATCACCATGTACAATAACAGGGGATGCTGAACACATGCAAAGTGACCAAATTACTGTCGTGGCAGATAACCAGGTCTTTGAACTTCTGTGCAGGTAAAATCTTAGGCATTTACTGGGATTTTAACATTTAAGTCTGGAAATGTGAAGTCCAATACCCTATAAATAAAAGTCAGAATTACATTGTGTAGCAAGTAGCTGGTGCTGGCTTGGAGCCCTCCTTGAAGAAACACAGCTAATGGCAATAAGTATTTTCGTTACTTTATAAACTCTGGTAGCTGTCAACTGAGAGAGGGATCTGCCGATCAGAGAAATCTGGGGAGACATCAGTGTGTCAGAACAAGTGAAAAGACTTGACACAGAAGGCACATTTTTGTTGAGCAATTTGCATTAGCACTTCTGGACAAATTCTACATTTCATATGCAATTCACAAACCAACAGCAGCATTGCTAATTGGAGCAGTTGCCACTCAACTCTGGTGCCTTGTTTCAGCTATCACTAACGGGAATGAAGACTACAGTCTTTCTTTAGAAAAAAATGCAGCAATTATTTTCCAGACTTTGAGTTGGGTTCCCCCTGCCCCCACTTTCATCCTTGTAATTTCATTATCTCAGTAACTTAAAAAGGACATAGAATAGAAAAATGCAAATCTCAGAAAAGTCTTGCTGGAGTTATGAATTAAAACCACCACTGTTCACAAAGAATGATGCCCTTCATTAATACACCCTGCCATCACTATGAATTTGACCATGTCTCAGGGTCCCAATGCAAAGCTATATGCATATCTGAAAAAAAACCAGTAAGTGGCAGAGCACTGGTGACTCAAAGTCCCAGTCAGCAAACCAAGGCTGTGCTCTGCACAATTCTAAAATGCTGATGGGATGACAGAATCTCTTTGCTCTCTCTTAGGTGATATTAGAAGTTATTTAACTGAAAACAGGGCAGATCTCCCATCCATCATTCTTTATCCTTTGTAAAGTTGAGTCTCCTGAGAAAAGGAAAAAGCATCCGTACTGCAGCTTTCTATTACCACTGCTCAGAATGCTCAGGCAGCTGCAGCTCAGCTGAAGGAAGGTTTGGCTGACTCATTTTTGTAAGTTAGATGGCTATTTTTAAGGAACATTTCCTTTAGGCCCCTACAGTGCAAAATCCAAAAGAGCTAATGGCATTGGCAGGTGCATAGATTATCAGTGACCTCCTCTAACTGAGCATTCACATTTCCTTACTACATTTTTTTCATAATGTATAGTGGAAAAGGGAACAATCTACAATTAAAGATCTTCCAAAGCAGCTTCAATACCTTTTCTATTCAAATGCTCAATGAGAAGCCAATGTGCAATAGCAAAAAATTGAATAGGACAAGAAGAACTACACAGATGCACCTAGAGCTAAATAAATCTAATTCTGAAGAACTTGCTGCTAATGGCGTATTTTGGTTGCATCTCTACGGATGAATAAGTGTCTGTAATGCACTTGCATTCTGACCCTGATCTTTCTGCAGCTGCAAGAATCCCATCCCCTTTCTTGCTTCCCTTGAGATCTCCTTGGCCCCATCCTAAGGGTCCAGCCTCACTGTTGTAGAAGTCACTAGCAAAAGCCACATCTTATCCACATCTCCCAGCTGTGCTCTCCTCAGAAGGAATAAGAATACAATAAAGCCAGGAACTCCCTTTTCTGATCATGAGGGGTCTGTCCTGGACACTGATGTTGCTTTATTTTCTGCAGTGAAGCACAAAGCAGGTTGTTGGGCAAACTCCTATAGTACAACTTTCTGGTGTAAGTACCTCTTCTTGGGCTTCCTTCTGCTACGCCCTGAGTTACTGGCACAGCAGTCACTTATATCCTTACTAAATTGGAGGCCCAATTATTTTGAGTCTTACTGCACAGTCTTTTGGTAATCAGTGCTATGCACACCCCCTGCTCTCCAGGCTGAATCAATTGGTATTTGGGGAAACAGGGGCTGGCTGGGAGCTCTTGTGTGTGCCCTGTCCCAAACACGGGTCCCTCTCTGAGCATCCCACCAGTATTCACCTGGCGAACCATGGAAAAAGGGAGCCTCTGAAATCCCCAGTGATATGGGTTGCCTCCTTCCTTCCAGCTACTTTATCCTTTGCCTATAGTCAAAACACTTTGCCAAAAGAGCTGACACCTCAAACCCTTCATGAAGCAAAGCCAACAGTGGCTCTGTAAAACCACAGGCTGTACTTCCCAATGATAAAGCAGAGCTCCAATTTACCAACACATGGTGTGGCTGTCAGCTATGAGTCTACAAAAACTGCAGAAGATAGCTTTGGACCTCTTAATACCTTATTTCTGGTATGTGGAGGGACTGGGGAGTTTGCAGCTTCCCGTATGCTTAATAGAATTCAGTACAAAATATCAAACAGACGCATTCAGCCCTTTGTAAACATATCATTACCTTATATGTTCACGTAACACACATCTGTAGCGTATTGGCTGTACACCTAGTTGATGTGTGGGAGACTCCTAGGTTCAAAGTCTCCAGTACTTCCTTTGTTCTCTAATGAATCCTTCTTTTGTTTAGCTCCACCTCCACTTAGGTTGTAGCTGTAACTCTGTCATTAGCATCTGAAATTTTTTTTCCTCCAAAACTACCTACAACACTGCAATAGACTGAGTACCTAGTAGGAAACACCTAAATGAATCACAATTCTTACTCCAGACAGGTTTAACAGGTCTGGGCCACTTTTCAGCAGCACTCTTGTTTCATTAGCAAACTCGGTAATCAAATATTCCCCCTAACACCATGTGAGGTGAGATTCCTGTGCCATATTCCAGCTGGTAATCTGGGTTCATAATGTTTCAAATAAAGGATGCAGTTATCACTCCTAGGAGTGTCACAATTTCTGTGAGTCTCTGCAGATTCTCATCTGCTTCTTGGTGTCTGAAAATCAAAGCACTCAGGCATCTCCACAGTAACCCACTGAAAATCTTGAGCTATATCCTTTGGGTGCAAACATTTTGTTGAATTTTCACTGGATTTCAACCTAATTACCCCACACCTGATTTTCTAGATATTATGTATGAAAACACACATGTAAGACTGAGGTATGTCTGACACACAGACTGGCAGCTGTGGCATCCATCAGAATCACCATCCATCCTGGTGCTGGCATCTTTCTGGGCTTCACCAAAAACTACCAACAATTTCTGGGAAACAAGCAGCTGAAGATGCTGCTAAGGATCTGCTACCACAGATAGGCACAAAGACAGAAAGTCTTTACCCATTGGGCTGTGAATGAAATGCAGTGGGGTTTTGCTTTTAGAAAAATGCCAAGTTTATATCCCCTGAGTTACTGTGCTGACTCAGCGGGCTGACTCCAGGTCTTTCCAAAGTTGCCAGGCCTCTTCTCCAAGACATCCCAGGCACTGCCAGAGATGGCCAATGGTCAGGGTGTGATCTGGGTCATTTCCTCAGTGAGAAACCCAGCAGTCAGTCAGGAAGGCCACACCACTGGCAGAAGTGTTGGGACTCTCCAGTGCTGTGCTGCTTTTACACCTCACGGACATCTCTGGCAACTCAACCGCAGTGCTCGCACTTCCTTGTCCTGCAGCCAGAATACCTGTGTACCCTAGTAAGGCAGTTCAGCTGCACAAAAAGGACTGGGATTCTTAGCATGGTGACACATGTCTAACTTTGTCAGACATCTCGAAATTGTAATAGAATCGTCAGACTTCAGTGTTCAGTTTGTCACTGCAAAAACATCAGCTCCTTAACAAGCACAACACATTAGCAATGTGCATTGTTGCCCTATACTCATCGACCAGCATTATTATTTTTATTTAACTGTAAGTGGCAAGTTTTCTTTGCTGGCTTCCTTCCAAATTAATCTGTTACTCTGAGCTGAGGTAGTAGTACGTGTTTTCACTGCTTACAATGAGACATTTCTCTCTTAAAAGATATAAACACATCATTGCCTGAAAAAGGCATGGTGACAATGCTCAGGAAAAAAACTCAAGCATAAATAAACCTCATTCTTCCTCTCCCTGACATTTCATAAACAATCCTGCAGCAAACTCCAGCTCCTTTGGCTAGCCACTAAAATTAGCAAAGATGCAAGCCAAGGCAGAGTCACAAGCCTTCAAAAGCTGCTGAGGGAAGTGGTATAGGAAGCTCGTGGAATGGTCCTGTCTTCCTGCTGCTCCTCCTCACAGCAGACTGTGAACCTCTGTCCTGTAGCTCTCCACGGTGACTGTAAGTGCAGTGACAGCCATAGCTGTCACCTGGAAGCATCCTTCCTTTGGAAAACCAAACAGCTCCACACTCACACAGATAACAGCCAAACGCATATGCAGAGGAGGAAAGCTGCTGCATTTCAGCAGGTGCTGGGCATGGACACAGCTGCTTGCAGGAGAAAATGAGTGAAGATTTATAATGGCAAAATTAAGGTGCACAACCAGAAGGACTAATTAGCTTTATTTCATCCCCTCAAAATATTTCCTTATGGTCTAAATTTTGTGGCACCAATTTGGCAGTTGGGTGGTCGTATGCGAAACAAGCCAGTGTTGTGTGTCTCATTTCCAGGTTTTTACTGTTATTATCCCTCACAAAATTTGGACTGCTTCAAAATTTACTTTCTCATCTTTCGTAAAGGCTGTGGTCTTGTACAATTGAAAACCCACAACATTTTTCTGCAGCCAAAGTCTTCCTGGAGGGTGAAAACCTTCCTCTGCCATGGCCTTGGTTGCCAAAGCTGAGTGCAGTGCTGCAACGCAGGTCACATGATATTTTCTAGGGGTATACAAACAAGATTAGTACAGAGAGGTCCAAAGATTGGTTAAATACCAAAACAAACTTAATTGCCTAATTAATTGAACTACGCCTCACCTCCTCCAGAAATTACTCGACCTGCTCAGCACTGGAAAAGGCTGGTGTTGACACTGCCCCTGTTTGTCTGGCTGCATGTCAGCCCAGGAAGTATATTTAGCTCCAGTGCACTTGCAGGATTGCATCTCACAGCTCCACAGGAAATCTCTGGAGTCAGAGCTAAAGATATCACTGCACACTTGGAAATTCACGGCCAGCTGTAAAAGTGGGGCTGTGGTGGTCAGAGTGCTCAACAGCCTCCTATCAAATGAGCAAGGAGGCTGAACTAAACACTTCACTGTGCTGGGTTGACGGCAGGCAGGGTGCACCCACGGAACCCAAAATAGCAACAGAGGAAGCTCTTCTCTTGCTGGGATAAGGCTGAATTGATACATCCCATTCCCAATCCCATGCTCATGAGTAGATGAGAGGGAGAGAAGTCTGAGGTGAGAGAACTGGGGTCTAGTGCTGAACAAGCACACAGAGATCTCCTCCGCCTCCTCTGAAGCTTTCAGAAATGTTAAGAGTTGTCAGATCCATTTCAAGAGAGACAAATCATAAAAAAGAAGACACATCTAACACAGGCTTTCTTTTCCATTAAAGAATATCTACATATGGGTTGTGGTACCATTTCCAGGGAAAGTGAACAGACAGAGAATCCTGTAAAATCCTTGTCCCTGATGTTTTTATATGGCATTTTGTCTGATGCTCTCATGGCTCCTGAGCAACCTCTCCAGGACTGGGCAAGCACAGGGCCCCTTGGCCACAACCTCACCTACTGCCTCAGTCTTGGAGAAGGATCAGGCCCCCTCACTTCACCACAGTTAAGGCATGAACACAACACAGAACCTTTCCCTACTGAGATAATGAAAAGGCAGGATGCAAAACCAGCTCCTGTTTTCTGTTAATAAGTGCTTTCTTACTCTATCTTATCGTTTTCTCTCAAGTGATGTCTAGCTGACTGTTTGCATTTCATCTCAGCTTTGGGAATGCTCTGTACTGTCCAAGTAATTCCAGTCAGCCAGAGCACACCTCTCTTTGCTCAGTGACAGGACAGCTCTGTGTGTTTATGAAGCAAGATCAAAAAGGAGTAAATGCAAGGAAGTACTGTGGCCTTAGGGTCCTGCATGCTGTTGATACAGGGAAAAAAAAGGATATTATTTCAGAATCTTATTTAGTTTTCTTTCAGGCAAAAAGCCTGGGGTGCTACCCTGCCTACAGCTGACTGGTCTCCCAAGAACAGACAAATTTCTTTGCTTCCAGACAGGTCATTAACTGGTGGAAAGCGGGGAGGTGGGTGTATGCAGCCTTAGGAAGTATGCAGGATATGTTTTTATTAACCCTACAGAGCAGAAGATGTTGTAAGACTGGTGTTTGGCATCCTGATATATTTACAATCCAGATTTTGGACAAATCACTACTGTGCCTGATGCCTTACCATCTCCACCCCTACAGACAGAACAGTGACAATTCCTCTGATTCCAACAAACTGCACCAACCCCAGCAAGGCAACAGGATCCAGGGAGCTACAGTGCCAGCATGCTTTAGTTATATCTCCAGATAAAACATTTTCTCCAAATAAAAGCCCAGAATTGTATTTCTTGTCTGCATGCACCAAAACAAATCAACTGACAAAAAACCCTTCCTCAAGACTGAAGAAAGAAAAGGAATTTCTCTATCCTATGTGATTCCCACTTCCTTTGAGCAGTGTCACTAAAAACATAGGTTAAGGAGCAGGCAGGAGAAGGACAGCAGGAATCTTGGCTAAAACTGAGGGATTTGCTGTGGCCCAGGCAATGCCAGCTTCTGTGGATGCTGAGACAAGCATCTCTTCATTTCTGCCAGGGTGAGATGGAGCTGCAGAGCCCCATGAATCCATTAGTGTTGTTGGGAGCTGACAGCCATGTGTTCCCCCTTCAGCCATTTGCTTCCCCTTTGTCAGGTGTCCCTTGAGTGCTGCACACTACTAGGCACACACCTGGCCCCTCCTTACAGGCACCTCTGCTGTGCCAGAGCAAGGCTCAGCCGCTGTCAGAAGATTTAAGGGAGGATGCGGAGATGAGGGCCTAGACTGGCCATGGTTGCTACTCCAGGCTGCTTTTGGCAGTGCTGATGGCTGTGGTGGTGTCTCTCAGGCTGCGCTACACCACCAGCACTCACTCACTGCTGTGTCCACTGGAAGCGAAGTTCAGTGAACAGGAGACCCCCCAAGCAGGGAGCAACCCCAGAGATTTCCCATGAGTGGAAGAACTGAGGAAGGTGTGGCGCCCTTCTGTGCCAAGGCTCTGGTCCGGCTGCCAGAGCATGTGCCAGGGTGCGAGGCTGTTCAGCAGCCTGCTCTCCTGGGGCGGCTCTTCAGCATGGTGACAGCTCTGCAGAGCAATGCACTGTGCTCCCAAAAAGTTGCCATGCGAAGTCATGACCTGAGTGGCAGACAATGCGAGTCAAGCCACAGTCCCCTGAGTATACACCAGATACTTAGACTGCAAAACCACTGCTTTGGTTAAGCTGTCTACGCTTTCTATTATGCGATGTGCTTTGAGCCAGAAAGGCTCTACTCGGATAAGCCCAGCATTTTAGACCTGTATTGCCAGCAGTGCTCTCTAAGGGCACTGTTTAGAGAAGTGCCACATACGAATGACAGAATCACAGAAGGCAGTGATGGAGAAGATCAGTTAGCCCGTCTCTCAGCTCCCAAGAGGACTTTTTAGTCCAACACACTGGAATTACTGTAACGAGAGAATCTTGCAGTACAGCAATGCTCCTTAACAAACAATAAAAAGCCTGGGAAGAGGAGGTGATCAAAAACTTTGTGATATATGCCTGTTAGCAGATAGGTCCTCCTAGAGATGGCCTGGAGAGTGCTCTTGTTAAAAGCCAATTGGATGAGTGACATTTAAAAAAAAAAGGGATAAATGTGTCACTTTTCCACAGTTTCCCCCTGGCTCAGTTCAGACAATTATGGCTTAACTACCAGGGTTAAGTTGAAGCCTTCCACTGTGTCAGAATACAAGATAGAGAGGGACACGGTCAACTTCTTTAGGTGTTGAAATCTCATTTGCAGGAAGGGAAGGCATTCTCTGCCAGCTCTTTCTTTCACATCTGAAAGAAGAAAGTCAAAGCCAGTGCAAAGGAAAAATGTGGTGGGTGTTTTTTACCCGTAGCCTTTACCTCTGGTCTTTCATTTGCATGGCTGGTGGGAGAGGCTCCTCAGAGGGTCTCTGGAGTAAAACTGCCTTGCCATTTCACAAAAGGGGAATGTTGCCTTCCCTACAAGCCTCCTCCTGATGAGCTCCATCAGAAGCTTTCCAAGCTAGTTTCCGTCAGAGCCACCAACAACCCTGCTGGGTCCTGGCCCAAGGAGGGGTGACATGCCAGTGGGTACAGGCTGCACTGGCAGTGAAACCACATGCCTGCATGTGCAGCAAGGCGCTACTTGACCACCCTCCCTGGATGCACTCCCTGAAGCTGCCACTTGGCACTGAGAGAGGAGATCTGGGAGCTTAACTTTAACCAGAGGTGCCTACTCAGACACCAGACACCTCTGAGTTTCACTCAGCTCCAAAGTGCTGCTGGGGCTTGACAAACACCTCCCACTGGGAAGGCAAGAGATAGGCAAGAAAGTGATCTGCAAGCTTCCATAGCCTGGGCCTGAAATGCCCTACTCATAATACTGAAGGGGATAAGAAAGTGGTCAGGCTTCTAATGACTTGTGCCATACAATCAACATCAAGCTGTAAATACCACTGGAAGATGCGGCTCCCTGGCAGTCACTGCTTCTGCAAGAAACTTGCAGAATGACAGGATGCACCTAGTTTCTGGACTTCTGCAAATCTCAGTGCTGCAGCTCTCTCATGTTTCAAAATCAGGAGCTCATCTTGCCTTTCTCCACCAGAGTTAAGGACAGAAAATACACCTGCAGTTGGTTCTGCTCCAAATGTAAAACTTTACGTCCATGGAGTACAGAAACTTGCTTAAAAAATACAACCGCTATAGCAAGACATTCAGTCATCTGACTCCAGGAATCCAAGTCTTGGGACAAAAATCAACAGATAAAATCCCACAGTGTAACAACATTACCACTTGGTTTATACATGGCCAGATTCCAAAAGGGATAAACAGAAGAGACACTGTTTTCCCTGAAGAAGTCTGGGAAGGCAGAAACTTAAGGCAAAATCATGTAGAAATTGATTAAATTTATTTCTAGAGTTGCCAGTGTAACAAAATGTTATGATGGCATTTAGTTATGTTTTATGTTGGAAAATAGGTTTTGCTTCTTGCTTAATACCCATTTCTTAACACTTTCCCCCACAAAGTTTAAGTGGTTATCTGGAGCAGTACAAGCTAAGAAATACAAGATGCAGCAGCTCTTTGCTTGCCCAGAATCCACTACGAGATCCTGAATGTATTATACAGTGGGGATAATATTTCCGGTGTGTTGTCATACATGTGCAGAGTGTTATTGCTTCTTCCACATACGTCTCATTGCTTTCAGAGCAAAATTTATTCTTGGATGCTTGCAAAAAAGACCATGACAAAAACAATGGATGTGGTTGTACACTTTCAAACACCAGGTTTTGGCTTCCTGGAGGGAAAGTTTTTGTTGTTGTTTGGTTTTCAGCAAAGGCCTCTTTCCAAAGGCACAAGGAACCACCCTTCTGCAAAACAAGAAATTAGGAGTGTTTCCCTCAACCACACACACAGTCTGTGGAAACTAAAGAGGATTCATTTGGAAAAGCAGGGAGGGACTGCACCAAAGTCTGGAAGGAAGCGTTTATTTCTTTTTCCTCTTCTTCTCATTGTTAAATGATCTGCCTCTCCTCCAGGCCATGGTACACATTGCATAGCTTTAGCTGTAATTGCTGTCCACATATATCTCTGCTTGTGAGGTTCACATGATTACCTCACTCCATGAAGCAAATCCCAGACTTCACATCACAGGAGATGTGGCGGGAAGCAGTAACCCTTCATGAAGAAATAACATTTGTGAGGAATTTTACTGCTGTGTCCACTTTTAATGCAAAGAAAGAGAAGGGACAGCTGGCTGAGGGAAGGGGAAGGAACAAATTTTTACCTTCTGGGGCAGCAAAGCCACAGTAACTTCTGTTCAAATCTTCTACGTGATCCTTCTTTATGCTGACTGCTCTCCATCCATTCCCAACAGCTCCCTGTTTTAGTGCATGGCCCATCCTTGCCCTCTCCTACTTTTCCATATTAGTCTGCAGCAGCATGTAAAGTGCTCCAGGATTCTCAGACTTAACATGTTCCGCTATTCAACAGAAACATCTGTTTTCAGGGACTTTACATGCAGGCACACACATGGCCCTCACCTTCACACCAGCATCTTTTCTACTGACCCAAATGAAACCCGTATTGTACAAACCAGTCCCAACAAAAGCCAACAATTTTAGATTGCTGTTGTGGTTTGACACTGGCTAAACGCCAGGCACTCATGAGAGTTGTTCATTTACCCTCTTCTGCTACAGCTGAGCAGAAGAGAGGGGGGGAAAAAAAAAGAATTAACGAAGGGTTCATGAGTTGAGATAAGGATTGGAAGAAAAACACTCTAAGGGCAAAATAGGTTCAAATTTAAAGGCATAAAGTAAACTTATTATTAATAGAGTCAGAGGAGGATAATGAGAAGTAAAATAAGTTCTTAAAACAGCTTTTTTCCCTCTGGCCCATCCCTCCTTCCCACCGACAGCTCAGGGAGACAGGGTGTAGGAGTTTTGGTTAGTTTAGTCACTCAAGATCTTTTTCTGTTTGCTCAGGGAGAGGAATCTTTTTTCTGCTATGCCATGGGGTCCCCCCCATGGGCAAACAGTCTTCCCAAAACTGTTCTGGCATGGGTCACTCGACCACAGGGTGCAGTCTTCTAAGGATTGGCTGCTCTACTTTGAAAGCAAGGGCTCTCTTTCTCCATCTCTGGAAGCAGGGGCCCTCTCCATTTGGGTCTCCCACTGGATCACAGCTTTCTCTGGCATCCACTCGCTCCAGCATAAGCACTTTTCTCATGGGCTGTGAGTGGATCTCTGCATCCCCTGTGGACTTCATGCATTACCGGGGGACAGTTTGTTTCACCATAGTCCTCACTACAGCTCTGTCAATCACTCCAAGACAGGCTTGCAGAGGAATCTCAGCTCCGACGCTTGGAGCACCTCCTCCCCCTCTCTTTTTTTTTTTCCACTGACCTTGGTGCCGCCATGTTGTTTTCCCTCACATGTCCTCACTTCCTCCTCTTCTCTAACTAAAAGAAAAACTGCTGCTCATAGGTACCACTGCCAACAAGTTCCGCTAATTCCAAAATTCCTGCAGGATCCCACAGCGCTGAGAGCTCAATCTCATCTAGGTTCTGCATCGGGGAGTCACTCCTCGTGTTTCTGCTACCGGCCAGGCGGCCCTGCCGCCATCGTGCAGCCATTGGCGTCCACTGCAGCGCTGGCACTGTTTAACGCCTCTCCTCATGCAGGATGCTGGGAAGGAGAAGAAGCCACTGCCCCTCCGTCCTCCTGCCCACCGCGCAGCTGGCTAGCGGTGGCCAGGCAGGCAAGGCTTGCCGTGGGCCACGCCAAGATGGCGGCGGCCGTGGCGCCCCATTGCCGCATGCTGTGCCGGGATGGCCCTGGCAGCGCTGCTTCACCACCCCTGGAAAAAACCTGCACTTGCGCTGTTCTGATTTTCTTCTTAAATGTGTCATCACAGAGGCGTTACCAATTCTCTAACTGGGCCAGCAGCATGCCCATCTTCAGAGCCATCAGAGATTGGCTCTGTTGGACATGGTGGAAGCTTCTAGCAACTCCTCACAGAAGCCGCTTCTGTGGCCCTCCCAACCCCCTCACTACCAAAAACCAGGCTGTGACAAACTAACACAATCGCAGAGATTGCAACCAGAATGAAGATGGTAAAGGAGCCAGTAACACCTAAATATTGGTGTCACCAGAAAGTCTTCATTTTCACCAAAAATGCCTCTCAGAGAATCTCTACCCACATCATTTCAACACTCTGTGTAAACTGCTTAAGTAGGTTTCTGATGCTTAGGATTTTTACATCTTCTATACCAAAACCTATCACCTTTTTCTGCAGAAAATGAGGTTTCCCAGATGAGGCCATTTTAGAATTTGGGGTGCCAAGAGGAGCAGGACAGCTCAAAGTCCTGTTGCAGTACTGGGCTCATCTGAAATAATAATCTCATTCATAACTCATGTTTGTAAACATCTGTCTTGTTCTGCTATAAAAGGGGGACTTGGGGAGGATTCTTTTTGATAGATTTCTCGGATGAAAATAAAGCGCAAATGCAGCAATATTGTATCTGAGAACTGTTTATTGATAAAAAAGGGTAAGTGTTTTTACTAAAGGGGGATAGAAAAAGGAGCTGAGAGGGAAAAAGAGAGAAGAAAGAACTAGAAGACAGGGACAGCATTACCACAAGAACCCTGGCAGTCTGTTGGTATTAGCATAGCAGGCGGAGCGTGTGTGCCGTGAACCGCGGTGCATCTGCGGAGCGCCCGTGGAGGGCTGAGCGTGATTTCCAAACAGCAGCAGGCTGCTTGTTCCCGCCGTCGGCGGGGAACAGGCCGTCGTGGCCATGGGCGCGCCCCTGGAGCACATGCAGGTTCCCAGGGTCAGGGCGCCGCGGCTGCGGCCGAGTGCAGACGGCGGTGGCAAGCTGGTCGCTACGGGCTAGTGCTACGGCAGGTTGGTGTGGCAGGCAGCGCAGGAAACAGCGGCATTGGTGTTTGCGGTTAAGTGCAAGCGGGTTCGTGCTGCGGACGACAGCTGTGGCTGCGGGCTTGGCTGCGTGCAGGCTGGCGGTGGCGGCCGCAGCTGTGCCCGGGAAGCACGTCGGGGGCGGCTGGCTGCGGCGGTACCCGCTTTGTTGGGGAGGCAGCGGAGCACGAGGTCGTTGCGATGACAAGCTGGTTTGTGGGAATGATGAAGCAGGACCACAGGGAGGAAAAGGCGAGGGGTGGGGGGAGAAGGGCAGAGCGGACTCTACAGGCGAGCTCCCGCTCCCTCCAGGATACCCGAAGAAAAATAGCTCCCGTTGTGCTGTAGTTAGCTGCTTTTATGTGCTAAGGCTCCTCCTACCGCCCCACTTCGCGGGCATTTTTGGTGGGCATTCGGGCATCTGCCCCACCGGCAAGTGGGGGGGCGGGGTGGGGGTCACTCACAGTCCGATCGTAGAGGCTTTCTCTGCCCTGACTGGAGAAGCTTCTTCAAGTACAGGGATGCCAGCACATGTACAGCACTTATAGGAATTCTTTATCTCATGTAAAACATATGTTGAGGCATAAATAAAAATCAGATTGGTCCCTCTCGACACCCTTAATCAGTAAGTACAGTGTTAAGCCTCTCAATAAGTACCTGTGTCAGAAGACAGAACTGTGCTTGTGGTCAGATCCAGGCTACTGAAAGTTTCAGCAGCCAGACTGGTTAGAAAAAAACCCCCACCAGCATCTGTTTACAGATCCCCATACCCACCAGCTGGATTTTTTTTTTCATCCACAGTGGGATCTTCCATCTATATAGCCTTAGAAATATGAATCTGAAACTTTATGCTGGGGGACAGAATTCAAAATAATTTGTTACCCAGTGTCATGCTCTTGAGTTTATTTCAACTATTTTTCCTTAACTGTGCTAAAATAATGAATAATAAATATTGGTGGCAGCAGCAGCAAGAGCAGCAGCTGCAGAAAGACATCCAAACCCAATCCATGCTACAAAAGGAAACAAGTAATAAAATTTCTCTCCTTCTCCTTTACTTTCTTTTCCCATTTTTTCTCCAAGGATTCTACTGTCATTATTGTCCACTTAATCTTTTGCTTTCCCTGCTCCTTTCTCCCAAGGGGTGTGGAGGACTCTAAGAGGTTGGAGGATTTCACATCAGTCCTCCAATTATTTTAGGTACTGACTGCTCCTGGAATATGTAATTAAATCCTAACAACTGGGTAAGAAGAAGGTGTCCTTACCAAACTTTGCTCTGAAATACTAAACACTAAATCTGTGAAATACTAAATCTATGACTCATAGAAGGTACAGGAAGTGTCCTGTGGGGTCTCTGTGCCAGGCTGGTTACTGGATCTTCGTTCCCTAAAACAGACACAGTAACAATTTATGAATTCTATAAGTTGACCTGGTTAGTGTAGTATTTACTATATAAATGTAATGATTTTGTTTCATTAAAGGCTACCAAGAATGAAACAAGTAGTCCTGACAAGCCATCCATGTCTGCTGAGAGACCAAATGTGCACTATTAGCACTGCAGGCCTGACCACCTGCCTCTAGCCAGCTAACACATGGTTTGGGAAGGCCTCCACACAAATCAGGGGGGAGCAAGAACAAAAACTGAGGAAGTTCAGAGAGTGACTCTACGAAAAAGAAAAGCATTTGCTGAGGAAAGACAGCTGCTGAGGAAGGACATCTGCTGGGATGTCCTGAAAAATCTACTGGAAGTATCATCTGCTGGAGAGGCAGGTGTGCATGGGCACCACTGATTTAAAATATATTTAATCACAGGGATTGTCCCTGCTGTTAATAAAGAAAACTTGGTTTGCCACTGGCCATGTGCTGCTATGAGGAAGTCAAACAGATTTGTCCAAACTCAGCTCGGTTGACCACAAGTTAGTACATACAGCCTACAGCCTAGTGTAGGAGTAGAAAGGTGTCAGACATGAGACTGGGGAAAGGTAACAAGCTTGATGTGCAAGCCTTGCAAGGCAGACTTGAGAGAGTCCAGGAAGGAAACAGAGGAGTTCCTAGTTCTATCACTATTGCAAGTCTTACTTGAGATTTGGAAGCTTCAGAGAGTTAACTTTCATTACAGTCTTCCACTTAATAAATGTACAGAATTAGCTTGAAGGATCTGGAGGAAGGGAGACACCAGTTGTCATCTGGGGCACACCAGGGGGCCAGAGCCCTACCTTAGCTATCGTGTGTGGCTTTCTTTGCACATTAGGAAGGCTGATAGAGGAGCTCTACTGGTGAGCTGTATTTTTTTACCATGACGGTAGTTTAGAAGCAAGTTACGCTATTGATAATTTACCCTTTGAAGCTGACAAATACAGACAATGAAAACACATGTTCTGCTGCCCCTTGCTGTCTCACAAGTGCTTTTCTCTGTAGACACACAGACATATGTAAAAATTAGGCAAGAAAAATTTTCCTATATTTCAATTTTTTAATCATCAAAGCTAGGGGACTTGTGCAAGGGCATTGTGTTTATCAGAACTAGATTCCTGACAGGAAAATGCTGCAGCTGATTAGTTTCTTAAAAAAAAAAGAAAAGAAAACAAAAGGAAAAAGTAACATGCCTGTGCAGCAGAAATTATAGAGACAGTCCTTCATAGCAAGCAGCAAGAGACCTGGCAGTTTTCTCTGGCTGTGTAGCTCAGTGTGACTAACACGACCAAATGTTCCTAAACCCTAAACCCTCAATCAGCCTAATCTAGCTGGGACTGTCCTTGGTGATGAGGAGTTCCTTAAATCAAGGATCCAAGCATCAGTGTGATGGATGTGCTGCTCCAAGCAGTGTGGAGCATGGCCATGCTGGGTGAGCAGATAAACAGCTACCCAGAGCTGATGAGATCTGCCTGCTCCTCTACTGCACAGCTGCAGTGTTGTATTCAGGGTTCATGGCACAGAAATGTGCTGTGGAGTCCAAGCCTGCACTGGTTCCATCCTCCTGCCTGGAGTGAAGGGCTGTAAGAACTACTTTGCCTCCTCATTCGCAGTCAGGCTCTGCTTTCCCCTGCTGAACACCTACGTCCATGCCTCCCAGCTCTCCATGATGGGATAGCCAAAATTGACAGGTTGTTCTGCAAACAGCACAGACAGGAACAGCTCTCAGCTGCCACTTGCTGCAACTGCCAGGGGGTGTTTGTCGGGGTGGCTGGTGGCAGACCTCTACATAACTGGGATTGAATGGGGCTTCTGTGTGCCTTTCATGCCTTTGTGTACAACTGAAGTGTGGGACAATGAGAATGGAAACATTTTGCCTGTTCTTGACATCCAACTGCCTCCTGGAGGATACAGTCTCCACAAGACAGATGGCTGATTTCTTTACCCTAACCTCCTTCTCCAGCACCCCAGTGTTAGTATGATGTTCTGCCCCCAGAGTGAAGCCCTAATTGCTGTCAAACGTTCAGAGACAAAAGTGGTTGTCTATATGTTTCATGCAAGTGTTGTTACCAGGGTGTGAATTAAACAGCAGAAGCCACTTGTCAATTGACTCCAACCTGAGCTATTTTGCTCAAACCCTGGCATGTGTTTTAAAGGATCAAGGTTGACGATTTTTATTTCAGTGCAGGCAGGGACTGCATGCACCAGAAGATGCAGCATCATTCACTGAAGGACTCTCAGCCGCTCTGCCTTCATTAGGCTTACAAAGGACATGGGGTGCTCTTTCCCTTGATCATTCAGAAATCTTCCCATGAAAGAAAAATGTTCATTTTCCTTTGTCCTCACCAACTAAACCCAAGGGGCTGTTCAGCATGAAATGCACACTGAGCACAAAGCCAAGACATAGAGTTCCTCATTTGTCTCGCTCATATGTAAGACATATTTTGAGACTGACAAAGTTCTTGTTTCCTGAAGATGCAGCTACCATTGAACAGACAGGTAATACTAATGGCCAGACGGTGACAGTCAGCTATTGGGAGGCTGATTAGATGCCCATTTATTGCCAAATTATGCTGTGTGACAGCACAGGCTGCTGAACACCATTTTAACATGCAGAGTAACACCTCAGGAGGCTCTTCATTATGCATTCAGTGGGCTATTTTCAGACTAAACAGCATGTCACTGGCTGTGTTTATCCTTTTCCACCTGGGCAGAGGAAACAGTTCAATGTTCCTCCAGGGAATTAATACATGTTACAACCCACACATCAATTCTCCTTAACAGACAGAAATGGCCAGACATATTACATGTTTCCAGAAAATATTGAGGTTCTGACAAAGAAGGATTGCTGGGGAAAAAATGAGTTTGAGCAGAGATCCTGAGTTTAAAGGAAGCCAAATTCCCCAGGATCAGCATGAAACCCTGCCTGCTTTCCACCATGCTGAAGTGCACATGCACAAGCAGCACGTGGACATGCAGAGCCTCTTGTGCAACAGCTTCTGACAGCACTGTGAGAGGGTAATGCTTTTCTTGGATCTGAAAGTGGTGGTGAGAGTCCTGCAAGCCAAACCACATCAGTGTTTGCCCTGGGATGCTGCTGGGCTGAGAAGGCAGCATCTGCAATGGGGCTCACGGGGGCCTTCCCTCTCTCCCTGTCTCTTTCCCAGCACGATTTACTTCCACTTGCTGAGAATACTTCATCTCATACCCTTTAACAAATTCTGCTGGTGGCTTCCTGGGAATGGATTCATTCCCATGACTGTAACTCCACAGCAGTGACTGAAAAATGTACAAATCAGTATTCTTCCTCTTCTTTTTCTTCCCTTAACCCACACAACTTTGATAAAAAATGGCACCTGCAAGAAGCTACTCTCCCCAAACCTTGGATAACACCTGGGAGTTTTCCTAGACATAGCAAGGCCAACAAAGAGCAATAAAAATGTTACAGGATGCCCATGTGTTTTTGGCTTATAAAGAGGAGGGGACAGGATGGACATGGCCTGTCTAGAGATGGTGAGGGTGGGCGACATCACTGCCAGGGATGGCAGGGAGAAGGGGCGAGGGAAAGGAGGTGGGCAGTTGAAGCCTTATGGCAAGAGAGTGGTACCAAGGGCAGGTCTTCTCCTTTGAGAGCTCATGGCCTGGCACAGATTAGGAGGTGCAAAGAAGAATCTGAGCCTTGAAGGCAAGACCCAGGTCTCAGCCCACCATGTTAGGCTCCCAGCAGGGATTCAAGCCAAGATGCTGACTCTGCTATTTATTTATTCCCAGATTTTTAAGTAGCTGCTCTACGGTATTTACCAAGTTTGGCACAGTCTGGGCTCTGAGCAGCATGAGATCCAAATGGAGCCACTGCTAATTAAACACCTCTAATTAAACACAGAGATGTGGTGGGTGGTTCTTGAAGTCCCTGAGATGAAGACCACTGAAAGATCAGAGTGTCTCTTGGGGAAAACTCCATAGCCCTCTCATGCCCCCACATTCCTCCTGAGGCATTGGTTTCCACCACTGTCCAGGATGGGATGCTAGGTTGGGATGCCAGGTCCATGGNATGCTGGCAGCTCCTCAGAGGCAGGTATGCTCCTCCTCAAAGTGATGGCAAAGCACATTTGGGAAGGTTTTCTGTGGCAGAGGAATATTGTATTTATTATGCTTCAGGGAAAAACTTAGAGGTTAAAATGAAATGGCAGCAGGTGCATCTAATAAGATTACAAGGTTCCCTTGGGATGCACTGGGAGAGCAGTTTCCCTGTGTATTTCAAAACAGGCTATACTGTTAAAATCAACAGGATTTTAGTTGCAAAAGGTGAGCTAATTGGGAATTCAATTCGTGATTATTTAGGTATAAGGCATAGCACAGCCAGAGATGTGCTCAAATAAAATCTGCTTGATCCAAGTTAGGAAGAACAAAGTGGATGTACCTCCTGAGTACAAATGTATGAGACCTGAGTATGGAGATACAGGTGGAAAGTACACCTTGCAGAGATTTCTGTACTGTCATCAAAAAGACATTACAGTGAAAACAGAATGAAATATACCATGCTAAAATACCATTTAGATTCTGAGGCTTTCTGCTTTAATACCTTGCACATCCTCAGAGGAGGGGCTAGATATGCCAGCATATCACCCTGAACTAACCAAGCAGTTCCCAGATTTGTAGCTTATGGATAACCTTATGCAATGAACTGAAACAAACCTTAGATGTTATTTTACTGTATCTGTAAAAAAATTAGAATAACCTGTAATTCTGCCATGTTGCATCTAAACAAAACCTGTACAACGACCTTTCAGATGTGCTTATAAGGCAGAACTGACAGCCTGAATGGAGGAGATGCTCCGAAGATCCTATGCAACCCTCAAATAAATCTCTGAATTTCTATTTGAGCCAATCAATATGGCTTTCCAAGTGTCAGCTGGTAACACACACATCTGTCAGCATCCAAGTGCTGCAGTCACAGGATAAGCTGTATTCACAGCTGGAAACTTAGCTTAGCAATTGCTTACACTTAAGTAAAAGATAACCCTGGATTATGCATTTCACACAGTAGAGGTTAAAAACAGGACTGGGGTTTGGGTTAATGCCAGTACAATGTTTCTCTCTGACCCCAAGCACTACGAGGTTGCCTATAGTAATGTTTTCCCTCAGTTCCACCTTCTGTGCTGTCCAGGAAAGATAAGGGAGAGCGCCCACTGCAACTGGGACTCACCTGCACAGCTTGTAGATCCAAAAGGGGATAGCTTTAACTGTAAAAACAGTTTTTAACTGTAAAAAATCTAACCTATTCTCTGTGGGAAGCTTCCAGCTTTGGCCTGGGAGTATACACTTGCTTACCTTTATATCACTACATTGACTTGCATGTTGACAGCTGCTGTTAATATCAACACAAGGTGTCCAAGTACCCCTGGGATTCTACCAGCCCACATGAGCCTGTAGGGCTCAGGTTTAGAGAGCATCTCTGAATGTTCCACCTGAAGGGATGGCAGTGAGGTAGACATTTCAGCTGAATAAGTAGAAATAAATGTATTCCTCAAGCCAGCTCCAGCAGAACCATGTGCAAACTAGAGCCCTAGTAAACTCTACAGGAAGATACGAAGAAGATTATTTTAAAATCAAGCAAGTAATGAAACAACTTTACCATGACTCAGAAGCACTTCAAGGGGCCACAATCAATCAGCTAACAGAGATGACCACACATTTAACTGTAAAAGAGATGCAGACTCTTCCACACTTTCAGTGAAGGTTTCCCAGAGCTTTGTTCACAAAGGAGTACTCGTTTAGCTCTCTGGGAGGTACCTGCAACACACCAACTTCAGCAGCCTGGGTCTAATAGGGGAATCGAGCCAAGTTTTCTGGACAGCCATCCTATGAAGCAGAATCCCTGCATTCAGCAATGTAACAAATGAAACACCTGGCAGCTGGCCCTGGGATTGCTGTTTGGAACTGCAGGAGAGAGAGAGCGGCCCTTTCTCCAGGCCATCCTCCTTTTCCCTCTGACTGGGAACTCCCATAGTCCCTCACCCTTTGTCTCTCCCCCAGTGAAACTGGAACCACTTCCCCACCATCAGTCAGGGCTGCTGACAGATGACTAAATGTGACTAAGCCAGTGAGTAAATGTGGCTCTCAGTGAGGCTATCCAAAGGCTGTAGCAGGGAGCAGGGAGCAGGGACAGCTCACCTCCCTCTCCCATGCCAGCCTGCAGGATCAATGAACCTGTCTGCAAAGGTGGGAGGGTGGCTCTCGAGGTGACAGTCCTCGCTGAGTGACACAAGGGCTTCATCCCCTCTGTCACAAGGGCTTCAGTGCAGGAAATCAGCCCTTCCCTATCACTCCACATGGGAACTGCCAGTTTTTCTACCCAGTCAGCAGCTTCCTTAGAACTGCGACCCACCACGAAATAGAATGCGGATGCAGATATTTTAACACCATTTTATGATTTCTAACAGCTTCACCTCAAAGGCAAGGTACTTTTTAATTCTGGTTCATTTTTAAACAGCAGGAAATATAGTTTAAAATGTTTTACAAAAGTGGTAAGAACAGAAAAGGAAAAATGTAGGCAATTGGGAGAATAAATGGAACAGGAAACTGAATGTTGTACCTGCAAGACAGTATGTACTTTTCACGCAGAACTGATTAGAATGAACCAGAGGGTTTAAGAAAGCAAGAAGTGTGTACTAGAGAAATAGTAAGATGCCACTGCTGACACAAAGGGCTTTATCCCGAACTACTTCTTCATTCTTGACTCTTTACCTCTTTGTGTCCCAGTTTTCCTAAAATGAAAATCAACTACTTCCTTTCCGATAATTAGGAGGATAACCCCATCAGTAACTGGTGCTGTTGGCACACCTACTGGTGATGACAGAGGGGGACTGAGCCAGGAGGACTCCCAGAGTTTGGCCCAGCGTATGTGGGAAGCAGGCTGAAATCCCTGCACTCTCCTGCAGCATGCAAGCTCATTCACCTTCCATCTGTCAGTTAGCTCTCCAGCACTGAGAGATGAGGCTGGGGCTGTGTGTTTCACCTGTGTGAGACAGGTGGTCTCAGGGAAGAGGAAGTCCCACTGCACTTCCACAGCGGGCTACCTGTGTGGTAGGGAGAGCTTCACTGCTGGAAAAGCCTCTCCTGCACGGCTGCAGTCCATTAAGGCAAACTGCAGTCTGTGCCAGTTCACCTTAATGTGCTGGACTGTGAGCTATGGCTGTGCAGGAGCTGATTCAAAAATGATTAAGTGGCTCTTGCTCCAAGGGCAGCTACTTTTGGGATCAGGGATGGATGACAGCCGGGCACAGCAACTTCCTCCACTGCTGCACGTTAACTCACACATGTTTCCAGGCCAGGGCCCTCAGAAGGAGGGAGGGTGACTGAGGGACTTCCCACAGTCTGGTTTAATACAGGCCCAGTCAGGTACGTACATGTGTGTGGCACACATGTGTAAGGCCATGTGCCATCTCTTTGCTGTTGTTCTCCCACACACCTTAACTCATTCTCACCCACAGACAAGCCCATAAACTATTTTTTCCTCTCTGTTGCAAGTGCCTGTGTGTTTTTAAAGGGAGAGAGGAGTGCCTAAAGAGCATGGAAGTGGCAACCCAAAAAGGGGATGATGCTACTGGTTCTGAGGGCCATGCCCAGAGCCTAGCACTTGTGGAACCTGGGAGTGAGCAGCAGGAGAGTGCACAATGAGCACACATTTGTCCCCTCTTCTCAGCCCAGAGATTGTGCTAGAAACAGTACAAGCAACTTGTCTGGGAGACTGATGCCAGCTGCCAGTCAGCCACGCTAGCTGCACTCCTTCGTTCCTCAGTCTTTCTCTTAGGGCCCTGCTCAGAGGGAGACGGCAGCATGTGCTCAGCAGCTGGGCTCCATGCCTACAAAAGAGGAAAGGAACAAGATTTCTGACACACTGGCAGAACAGCTTGTTTGCAGCAAGGAAAAGAGGCCATGTCAGCTGTGGCACTGCACTAGGAATAGCAGTGGGCTCCCCCTGGGGAGATCAGGAGAATAAGTGGGTGTCACAGAACCAACTGGTGCAGGTCGTATTTCAAAGCTAAATTGCTGAACAGCAATACTCACCTGCAAGACAGCAGGCAGGGCTCACACAGAGAACCAGCAGCACACCTACGAGATGCTGAGAGCCAGCATGTTGCTGCTCCTACAGCAGTGGCTCTTGTGCCACCATGCAACTCTGCTGCCCAGCTCATGTATACCTCCCATAACCCAGAGGCTGCTCCAGGTAGGTTCCAAGGGGTGGTGGTCTCAGGGGAGAGGAGTCTGGTCCAGCGTGGCCTGGTGGCAGAACAGGAATACAAGCCAGACCTCCAGGCTCCCACTCATGCCTGTCACCTTTAGCTCCCTTGTTCATATGCACTGACTCTATTTTATATATAATTTACATTTTTATTCTTAGTCTCAGCTATGCCGTCAAAAATACTCAGGCCAATGGGATTTGACAAACGCTTAGAAAAGCTCATTTTGAAGCAGCAGTTGCAGATTTATACTAGATATGATAACAACTACACCCTGCTGTTTCTACCCTGAAAGCGAAGGATTGAATTGAGCAGTGCTCTCTTTGTGGAGTTTGTGGCTGGTGGCCACTTCTGTAGCGCTGCTTCAGATCCCTGTTATTTTATTATCCTCACCTTTATGAATGCCCAGGGAAAGTACAATCACAGCTTTGCAGCTTCCTGAAGCAGCTGTCCCCTGCACTGCTGCAGCCAAAAAACTGACACCAGAGCCTGGCACTCTGCTTTTTATTGCCATTCCACTCCTAATTGGAGCGACTAGGAGCATGCAGAGTCATGCACCAACCCAAGGAGATATTAGCTAATTGAAATTGTACCCCATTGCAATAAATGCTAGTCACTTAAATCAATCTCCTCCTTCTTCCTCTCACCTCCATCTCATTCTCTCCACCTTCCCTGCACCTTCATCCTTCCCTCCCCCTCTCCTCCTTCTCAGCCCCTCCTTCCCCAAATCCTCCCCCACCGTCTGACTTCTAATCCCTGTAGGGCAATTAAAAGCAGGACCAACAACAAAGGGAAGGTAACGGGAAACCCTATTATTCATCCTCTGCAGCACATTGTCCCCTCGGGTTTGCAGCACCCACCCCTGCTGCAGGTAGCTGGCCCCCAGGCCCGGGGTCCCCACAAGCTGGGGTACCTGGGGTGCTGTGCAGTGGCTGTGGGTGCCTTCCCCGCTCCCTGCACCTAAGAGGCACTCGTCTTTCTCAGAGCAATTACCACAAATGATTTATGTGGCCAGTCAAGAGGGCCTGCCAGGGTTCTTATTTCATCTCTGAAGAAAGGAACTCTGCTGGAATTTTATCAGGGAGCTTGGATTAAATTGACAGCTGCCTTTTGTTTTGTTTTTAAAGACCTTCCCTTCAGAGCACAGCATTCTGCCTGGATTTTGCCGGGGGGAGGAAATCCAGCACCATGCAAGGGTACAAGCCCCTCCTGTAAGAGAAAAATCCATTTACTTCACTCTATATATATTTTAAGTGAGGCCATTTTTAAGGAGCTGACATCTGCAAGTGATCCCCACTCCCACTGACTTGAAGCGGCATTTTATTTCACTTCACTGAAGCCACGAAGGCAACAGTTTTTCCTCCCTGGTGCAAGTGTCTTTTAGGCTGACAGAGGGAAACGATGGAGTCTTCATCTTAATACGAGCACAGTCATCTTAAAATGCTGCCAGCCCTGCCGCACACAAAGCCTCCTGCATCTCGTTCCACGTCCAGTCATGCAAATATGCCAAGGCATGGGGAGAGATGTGCGCAGGCAGCCAGGGACATCGAGATATTCCACTCAGAAGCACAGGGAGGCAGATACTGGCACTTTTCAGAGAGACCCCATGCAGGCAGACATGCTGGGACACACCGGAGCAGAACCTGTGTAGAGCAGGCAGGCACACATGCTCTGGAGCACAGCACACACGTGGGAGACATGCCAGCAGGCACGCAGCTACGCACAAATCACCCAAAAATGTGCCCGAACAGGCACATGCATAGGCAGAAGGCATAGACAGACACACAGACAGAGCTGATTACAACTTCAGGCACGGCTTACAGCAAGAGGTATTAACAAGTATTTAACCAAGCCAGCTGCCTCTTGTCTTCCTTTGCTTTAGTGGCTGGTTCTTGCACACCCTTTGAACAGATTTGAAAGCATTTGTTCTCTAGGTAACATGATTTGGGCTTTGTATATATATTTGGGAGGCAAAGTCTAACACAAGGACATAAAATTATTGAGGATGCTAGCAGAGATTACAGCATCAATACTGAGAGGTCTAGATATATATATTTATTGCCTTAAAAACAATCCTGGGTTTGATACAAAGCATCAATCTTTCTCTGTACTGCAGGGTGGTATGAGGGAGGAAAAGAGTATGTTGATTCTGTATTAAAAAAAAGTGAATAGGATTACAAAATAGAGATGAGCAGTCCAATAACAATGCTAAAAATGTGCAGAAAGAGGATGCAGGGTGGCACGGTTCACACAAAGGAGAGGCATGTCTCATGGCAAAGGACTCTGTCAACCTGAAATTCAGGCATTTCCCAGACATAAGGTACAGTATTTTCAATAAATCCACCTACCCAGATGGCTGCTCTCACGTCTGTATTTTTTTCTATTAATGTTTTCATACTTTCAGATGAGATGATTCTCTGCCTGCCATCACTTCGCAGAAAAGCTAAACATGCATTGTGGGGGCATGGGAAAAGCTCGGACACCGATGACACACGTGCTGCTCAGTGCACCAAGACATTTGATAGGGAAAAAAAGGAAAAACACTGGTTTGCCTCATGCTTTTTCCTCTTGGCACTTTAGGTTTTGCCATCATCAACAGTAACCCTAACTGATTTCAGAAGAAGAAACATTTTAAAGCCAGCTGGCATCCTTTTAAATGCAAAACTTTTAAGCTACATGTGTTTTTTGCTACTCTGTCCACAGAAACTGCATTCGAAAGATGCTACTTAATTTATTACAAAATGGCCACATTTTCTTACTCCTTCCTGCCTCCCATCACTACTTTTCCCCTAAGTGGGCACATTTACAGAGACTTGAGAACTTCCAGCTCCCATACTCCAGGAGAATGATCTCCTTGCTATAGGCTACAGCTGGCAGGAACGCTCTGCTCTCCCCCTCAAGCCAGGGGTGAATGCTTTGGCATTCAAAGACCAAGCTCGCAGAATCTTCACCCCCAGTCTCTTACAAAGATTGCACCAAGACCAGTCATTCCTCTCTGCCTCTGGTCACGTCACTTGGATAAAGGAGGAGAGCTGAGTACTCTGTTAAACAGAGAGAGTTATGCTAATTTGATGCTAATTATGTGTATCAATGCAGCCCTTCTATAGAGTTACTTCCCTCTGCCTAGGCCTTCTTCAGCTGCGGAAAGGATGACAGGGGGAGGTGACAAGGCACAGTAAGGATGAATGCAATGCAGGGAGTCCAGCAGCACTCAGAAAAAGAAAAAAACCCTGTTACTTTTGGTGGGTTTACTCTCTTTGTGGCTCCATTCCTTTCCAGTGCAACCCCTGGCAAGGCTGCCAAGCTCTCAGCCCCAGAAATAGCATGTCAAGCAGCAGAAAAACCAGAGGGGAGGGGGAGATGCAGATAAAAATAGAGAGAAATGTTGATTGCATTGTTACTGCTTCAATTAAGCTCAGACACTTCAGCCTGATGAGTCAACAGCAATGACAAGAGGGCACAGAAAACAAGAGCAACTGCAATGCAGACCAGTTTACCAGTCCCACTAATGTGGAAAGCACTGAACTCCCAAACCAGTCACCGTGAAAGGGAAAGGAGGAAGTGCTCTAACATTACCCCTCCTGCACCAGTCTGATAACAGCAGCAGAAGCCACAAAAAGGCGGTGTGTTAATAATGACTGGGCAGATGAGCTGATGGCTTGGACCAGAGCAGCCCTTTCCAGCCCAGCATGCAGCACTGGGCCAGTAAAAGTGGGGCACTGGAGGCCACTCGGCTTGTTCAAATGTCACCATTGTATTCTCCAGGGGCTTAAATCACTCTTGTGATTATTTGTGTGTTTCAGCGGCAGTGCAGTGCCAGAGACAGGGAAGTAACAGGTGGGTATAAATACAGGGACCAAGGCACAGTCCCTTCTCCATCACCCCATGTGATGCACATTTTCTCTACAAGAATAGACTGCCTTTCATCCCCCCCATGAGTGGGGGTGATCCAACTTCCTCCTCACACCAACTTTGCTGCTGGGAGCTGACAGAGCAGGGATTTTGGTCAGGGCAGCGGTGCAAATACAACATATACTAAGTGAGAGGGTGGACCAGTAGCACTACAGAATGAGAGGTGGGGTGGGAGCACCCACCCACCCACCAGCTGCCCCTGTCAGTCCCTCTCTGAGTGTCAGAGGACAGGCATGGGGCTGAGGCAGGAGGCAGTGGGGTGGAAGGTGGGCAAAAACTCTCAAATAAGCTTTGGTTGAGGTTGTCTGTGTCACTCTCTGAAAAGAAAGGAAGAGATGCGGTTGGTCATAACTTCAAACAGTCTGTCTCTTGGCCTCGCTCCACCAATCCCTGGGAAACATTCACCTCTACCTGTGAAGTGGTTTACAACACATATAACATCAGCATTAATTGCACCATCTGCCAGCACTCCTCCTTTTACCAACCCCATCAAAGGAATGCTGAGGAAGTCATGTATGGAACCACTTATGACCAGCAGCAGTGCCATAAAGCTCTGCTCTGCAGCCTGGGCTGCCTGAGTTATCCCACCATGTCCCAATTCAGGCATTCATTCCATTCTTGTCCTGCCAGTGCAACATAATGTTCTTACACTTAGAGGTTTTCTTAGCCCAGTGTCCCATCTCTGACAGTAGCCAGCTGCAAATTCTTAAGGAAAGTGTAAAAGGAAAAAGGACGGATGCACAGTGAGCTGGCCCCTGGGATCCCTCCCAGCGTCCAGCAATTAGGATTAAGAGCATCCTGTGCTGGTGACTGTATAGATCTAACAGCTTGTTCTCAACTGCAAAGCATTTAAACAACTCCTTTTACATACAATCTCTGCAGCAGTATGCAGCAGGGAATTCTGCATATTAAGTTGACGCTGTGCAGAAAAACAAACAAAACCAAAACATTCTTCTGCTTTAAACCTACTACCCACTCCTGTGCTGCTGAAATGCTCCAGAGACACTACATTATCATGCTCTTTTTCCTTGACAGTGGGGAAATCTCACATTTGGGGCAGTTCCCTGGGTACCCTGCTGCCTCCTGAAGTTCCACTCATGGCTCCTTTACTGAACAGCTTTTCAAGTGATTCCCACCTGTCTGTCACTGACTAGCCAGCCATTGATTGTGGCAGGGATATACAATTTTAAGATTATGCTATGCTTAGGTTAAAAAAGTCCCTTTTGAACCCAGAGGCCCATCAATCTGCATGGTTTGGGCTTGCTGTGCCTGCTGGTAGTTGAGAAAGAAAAAGTGCCAAGCTTCTGCCTCCTTCGTCCAGGGAAGGAGTAGCCTAGTTAACGTGGGGTTCACTGGGGTGGCATTTGGCAGGAGTCTGAAAACAGACTCTCAGGCATAGCCTAGCACAGCCTGTCACTCCACTACCAGTCCCTCCCACCCCAAAGCTCACAGAGAATACAGTGTAACATCAGAGTTTGCTGAGCCGGGCTAACATCACTGCAGGAGAAAGGAAATACCATGGTGAGCCAGGGTGCTCCTTAAGAGCACCTGGAATTGCTCTTTACCTTCCCAACTGGGGCGGCATCCAGTTGCTGAAAGGAAAATAAGTACACCTGGAAACACTCAATAGCACCTGAGGTGAAAACCTGCACACCCCACTGCACAGGGGAAATACAGTTATCTGCTCCTGAGACATGGATCTGTCAGGGAGGAAAGGGGCTGGCACAGGATTAGAGAGAGCAACACTTGAAAGTCCTCAGATCCTGTGTTTGCACACAGGTGGGGCCAGATCCAAGGTTCACAGTCTTGCTGGTAGCTATTTATCAAAACATTTGCACTGCCAATTTGGACAACATTTGTTAAAAAATCTATGTTCAGTTCACAAGGCTTGCACCAGACTGTCCAAATAAATGACCGATTAATCTCTTTTCTTAATGTTATCTCCCAATATTTAGGATTACTTCATGCCAGATACCCCGCTGAAGGGTGGAGGGTTGGGATGGGGGAGGAGTAGAGGGGGGGCTGCTTGGAGGAAGAACCCAGCCGATATTCATTCTGTTTTGTTCCCCTGTGAGATCCTTTCCATCACACTACTGAGCACTACACAATTAGTGAAAAGGGCCCATTTTTCCTCCAGGAGCTAAGGTCCCAAAAAGGTACTGCTTCAACATCATTAGCAGTTCATTTTCTTAAACCTCCGGGCAGCCCCTAGGCAGATCCCCTCATGCAAACCCCACACCCCTCACCTTTTTGGTGTCTACTTATCAAACTAATGAAGCAGATCTACACTGAAAGGTCTTGAGGTAGAAGACAGCAGCTTAACCATGATTCAGTGCGTCCTTTCCCCTCCTCCTCTTTATCAAATAAAGCAAGCAGAATTTCCTACACTTAAATGGAAGGGCGGAGGAAGGAAGGAGGGTAAGGGGAGGGAGACATTTGTCTAGTAATTCCCAGCAGAAGGAGATGTCTGTTTACTTTCTTTGACTGAGCACTTGCATATTAAAAAGGCTCAGTTCCTTAGCGGACAGGATTTATTAGTGCCACATTTTCTACTTAATAGGCCAGAGCTGGCAATGCCTGCTCCAGGTGGCTGGAGATGGAAACAACTTCGTGTGACCTTCTCCTTGCCCTTCTTCGAGTCCCCTCTGTACAGGGGAGCCAGCAGAGGATGCAGAGGGAGCTGAGAGCCGAGGGCCATGTGGTGGGGAAGGGATGTTTCATGTGCCTTAGTACCAAAACAAGAAGACCACTGCAAAAACAGTGAAAGCACAACAAGGATCCATTAGCTTTTTTCCATTCAGTGATATCTGGAAAGGCAATTTCCAGCTTTAGATAAAAACACATAAACATCTTTCATCATGTCACTGACCTAAATATAGATGATTACTTCAAGGCAAGAGAAATAAAAAAAAAAAAAAAGGAAAGAAAGCCTTATTCTTATACCTTCAAAAGCTATGAGGCCCTACAAGCAGACTGCAGTAAAGAAGAGCAATAGATAACCAGTCAGATGTGAAGAGAGAGAGAAAGGAATTCATGCTGTCAAATGATTGTCGAATGATGAACCACTATCCTGGGCCCAGCTTTCACCTGCCCTGTGACACAGGCTTTTTCCATGTCCTCCTGGACACTTGGCTGTCTCCTGGGCTGCCTTCTCCTGGCATCCAGAGCTGTTCCCTGCAGCACAGCACAGCAAGCAGGACCTTTGCTTTGCCTTAAAGTCTCTGGAGTTCAGATTCACATTAATCCCACCTTAGCCAGGCCACTATGCTGCCGTAAAGGGTCAGCCCATGTTTTTCAAAGGGACATAAAGTTGCCCTTGGACCTAGGGACACACTTTGAAACGTCAAAGCTACACAGGAGCCCAAGTGTGTTGCGGTGATTCAAAGA